>PVLD010006613.1:0-60827 GCA_004027595.1 Dinomys branickii | reverse complement strand
GCAAATACAACCTACCGGAATCTGTGGAATGCAATGAAAGCAGTCCTCAGAGGGAAATTTATAGCAATGAATTCATATATAAAGAAAACAGAAAGAGAGCAAGTAAATAGCCTAATGCTGCACCTTAAACTTCTGGAAAAAGAGCAACAAGTCAAACCAAAAACCCAAAGAAGGGAGGAGATTTTAAAACTCAGGGCAGAAATTAATGCAATTGAAACAAAGAAAATTGTACAAAAAATAAGTGAATCAAACAGTTGGTTTTTTGAAAGAATAAATAAAATTGATAAACCCCTAGCCAACCTTATCAAAAAAAGAAAGGAAAGAACTCAAATTCATGCAATAAGGAATGAAAAGGATAAAATCACTACAGATCCCACAGAAATTCAAAAGATCATTAATACCTACTTTGAAAATCTTTACTCCCATTGGATAGAAAATTCAGAAGAAATGGGCAGACTCCTAGAAATGTACGAACAAAATTGAATCAGGAAGATTCAAAAATAATGAACAACCCAATATCAATTAATGAGATTGAAAATGTCATTAAAAACTTACCAACAAAGAAAAGCCCAGGCCCTGATGGATTCACAGCAGAATTCTATAATACATTCAGAGAAGATTTAATGCCAACACCCCTCAAACTGTTTAATGAAATTGAAAAGGAAGCAACTCTCCCTAACTCATTTCTGGAGGCAAGTATTATACTGATACCAAAACCAGAGAAGGACCCAACCAAGAAAGAGAACTATAGGCCAATCTCTCTAATGAACATAGATGCAAAGATACTCAACAAAATACTAGGAAATAGAATGCAGCAAATCATAAGGAAAATTATACACCATGACCAGGTTGGATTTATTCCAGGAATGCAGGGATGGTTCAATATTCACAAATCAATTAATGTAATACACCATATCAATAGAGCCAAAGACAAAAACCACATGATCATCTCAATAGATGTGGAAAAAGCTTTCGATAAAGTCCAACATGCATTCATGTTAAAAACCCTAGAAAAAATGGGAATAGATGTCCTCTACCTTAATCTGATCAAAACCTTCTATGACAAACCAACAGCCAACATCATACTAAAAGGACAAAAAATGAAAGCTTTCACTTTAAAGTTAGGAGCAAGACAAGGATGTTCACTGTCACCACTCCTATTCAACATAGTTCTGGAAGCATTAGCCAGAGCAATTAGACAAGAGACAGAAATAAAAGGAATAAGGATAGGAAAGAAAGAAGTTAAACTATCACTATTTGCAGATGACATGATACTTTATATGGAGGACCCCAAAAACTCCACAAGAAAACTTGTGGAATTAATTGACAAATTCAGCAGAGTAGGTAGATACAAAGTCAACACCCAAAAATCAGTAGCATTCGTATACACGAACAACAAACAGACAGAGAGAAAAATTGAGGAAACCATACCTATTACAATAGCATCCAAGAAAATGAAATATTTTGGCATCAATCTAACAAAGAATGTAAAAGATTTATTCAATGAAAACTACAGTACTCTGAAAAAAGAGATCGAAGAGGATTTCAATAAATGGAAAAACATCCCCTGCTCATGGTTAGGAAGAACCAACATTGTGAAAATGGCCATACTAACAAAATTGTTGTACAGATTGAATGCAATTCCCATTAAACTACCATTAGCATACCTCACAGATCTAGAGAAAACATGCCTTAAATTCATCTGGAACCAGAAGAGACCCAGAATAGCAAAAGCAATCCTGGACAACAAGGACAAGTCAGGTGGAATCACAATCACTGACCTGAAATTATACTACAAAGCTACTGTAATAAAATCAAACTGGTACTGGCTAAAAAACAGACCTGAGGATCAATTGAACAGACTGGAAGATGCAGCCACAACGAAAAACACACTCAGCCACCTAATATTTGACAAAAGGGCCAACAAGCTCACTGGAAAAAAGATAGCCTGTTTAATAAATGGTGCTGGAAAAACTGGCTTGCCTCTGGCCGAAAACTGAAAATAGACCCCAGTCTATCACCATGCACCAAACTCAAGTCAAAATGGATCACAGATCTCAACATTGGAACAGAAACTCTAAATCTATTGGAAGAGAAAGTAGGTAAAAATCTTGAAGACATAGGAATGGACAGAGAGTTCATGAACAAAAATGAAACTGCAAGGGAAACACTTCAAAGAATCAATAACTGGGACCTCATCCTACTGAAAAGTTTTTGTACATCTAAAGAAATCACCAGCAAAGTAAAAAGAAAACCCACAAATTGGGAAAAAATCCTAGCTGGCTGTCCTTCAGACAAAGGTCTTCTATCTAGAACATACAAAAATTTAAAAAACATGAACCTGTCCAAATTCAAAGACCCAAAAAAAAAAACAAACAAACAAATTCAAAGACCCAATCCAGAAATGGGCATCTGAGATGAATACACACTTCTCAGATAAAGAAATATAAATGGCAAATAAATATATCAGAAAATGTTCAACATCTTTAGTCTTTTGAGAAATGCAAATAAAAACAACATTGAGATTTCATCTCACCCCAGTAAGATTGACCAGTATTAAGAAATCATCCAATAACAAATGCTGGCGAGGCTGTGGAGAAATAGGGACTCTACTGCACTGCTGGTGGGATTGCAGACTGGTGAAACCACTGTGGAGAGCAGTTTGGAGATTTCTCAGCAAACTAAGTCTAGAGGTTCCATTCAAACCAGCTATTCCCCTTCTGGGTATTTTCCCAGAAGACCTGAAAACATCATATGCTCCATGTTTATAGCAGTGCAATTTGTAATAGCTAAATTGTGGAAGCAACCGAAATGTCCATCCACAGAGGACTGGATTAAAAAATGTGGCATTTTTATATAATGGAATATTACTCAGCTATAAAGAGGGACAGATTTGGGGCCTTTGTAGGCAAATGGTCCAATTAGACACCACACTCATAAGTGAAATAAATCAGAGGTACATATGGAAGCAGCATATTGTGTCACTGATGCAAGAACCTGAGGCTGAGAATATAAACTAAGAGGTCAGAAGGAAATCTGCTCAAAAGTAAAGAACAGATGGGATGAGGGAAAGGAGAAAAGGAAGAAAGAGGCAAATATGTATGTATGTATGTATGTATGTATGTACATATGTGCAGGATGGTTAACATGGTTCCACCATTGTCTTATGTCACTTTATGGTAAGGAATAGTTGATGACTGTTTGATTAATCTTGTATGTCTATATGTGTTTTCCTGAGCATACACTTTGAAGTTATCAATATGTAATTCAACAACCATTGTTGGTTACCTGTTGCTTTGTCTATAATTCAATTTTGATTATATTGTTATTGTGCTACTTTGTGTCTCTTCATTAATGCTTTCCTCTTTTTGTTGATGTTGTTCTTTTTCTTTTACACTTTAAAAATAAAATTATATATAAAAAAAAGAAAACTAGAGATGGAAAAGAGAAAGCAACATTCAGTTATTTCCGATACACTGATAGAACACATAGCACCCAGTCAGGTTAGCAAATACCTACTTATTTCTTCCTGAGCACTAGCTTGTCCTTCATTAAGGGATCATCACACCCCCTAGAACATTACAGTCAGGACGGTGTATTTATTGAAGAGAGACAAACTCCTGTCCAGTTGATGTGACACTCAGAATTTCATTTCTCCCTGAAAATCTAATAGTGTATATAGCTCAATCACCCACAGAACTGAAAATTAAGTAACTTTTCCTTTATTCTTGTGAACATTACCATAATGTTACTTCAAAGATTTGACAAAAGAGGTCTGACTAAAGAATTCAATTTGAATTTACCCTGTACGTGATTAATCTTTTGACAAATAAAAGATTACCTTTTGCTTTCCATAGAAAAGAGAGACAGTGGATGACAGCTGGATTCGAACAACTTTTGAGAAGTCTGTCCCAATGAGCACTTACCTGGTATGCTTTGCTGTGCACCAGTTCACCTCCGTACAGAGAATCTCCAAAAGTGGAAAACCTGTGAGTCCCACTAATGCTTCAAAATTTACTGTCTATGCACTTGTGATTAATTTTCTGCTTTTTAAGATAGTTTTTTGTGTGTCTGTTTTTTCACACAATGGCCAGAAAAACCCTTCTAGTCAGCAGGGCCTGTGAGCGTGATGATACATTTAGCAATGTAGAAAAATGTAGGCTGAAAGGACACAGGGGAAATAACAAACATGGCAGCAGTAAGTATGCACGGTTTTGAATTTTTCTAAGGGAAAACTGCTCTATACATCAAAAGCTAGATCCCAGGTAAGTCAACATAAATATGTGAAACAGCTGGGCATAGCTGACTGGAGGAACGGCAGAGGGCTGGGTGAAATCCTTGTGCAGACGGAGAGGCGGGGGCTGGGGGGACCATAGACAGCAGCCAAGCACTGAGCAGCACAGGGCCCAGTTCACAGGATATTCATACCTGTCAGCAGTGGAGGAACCATTTTTTTACAGTATGAGAAAATATAAATCTTTTCAAAAATCAAGATGATAGTTCAATAATTTCCTTTTGAGAAAGCAATACTTTCACTTACTATTTTTTAATTTTGGAAGCCCCCATCTTGCTTATCCTTTTTCTTCATGTTCCCTTTTTTTTTTTTTTTTTTTTTTTTGCGGTACTGGGGATCAAACTCAGGACCCTGCGCTTGCTGGGCAGGCGCTTATTCCACTGAGCTATATCCCCAGCCCCCCCCCATGTTCCCATTTTAATTTGTTTCCAAATTCATACAAAATTCAAGATTCCTACAGCAACTATGTGAAATGAGACCTTGCAATGCAACCGTGTACAGCAATCATTTCTTACCATTAGATGTTCTGCTTTATACATGCTTATCCTTCAAACATTTGTTTTGTCTATACAGGGAGCTGATTCACCTCTGTGCCATATATAATATTGTGTGTGTATATATATCTGTTAATATAACTATGGCAGTATTTGCAATATTATTTTATAAGGAAGGAATCATCACCCCATTTTACAGATGTGGAAACTGAGGCTTAATGAGTTCAACTCATTTGCTCAAGATCCAACTGGCAAGTAGTGAAGACAGATTCCAACTTCTTCCCATAGAGTGTGCTCTGCTAAACCTTATAAAATGCAGTACTGCGGAAATACCTTTCTCTCTTTGCCAGCTGTTGGGGCAGAAGGGATGGTTTCCCTCTTTCCTGTGAAACTAACTCTTGGAAAGGTTCCTCTTCATTTTGGTGTGGTAGAGGCAGATATTGAGGCACGTTAAACCCAGGTTTCTGGCATGTGCCTAGACTGTGTCCACATAGTGAGTGGGGAACAACCAACAACCTTCTCACAGGGACTGCGTGAGTATCAGGGTGGCTCATTCGGTTTTCTCTTTCCCTGCCACTTTCCTTGCTTTTATGTCTCTCAGGGGTCAAGAGCATTTGCTACTGTGGCTGACAGGTAATATTAACCATGAAAATAGAAGGCACTAGAATGGGGAAGCTGTTTCTCCAGAGAGCACTTGCTGCAGTGGACGCCACTCCTCTTGCCTGTTGTGTGGATGACCTCATGGGTCAAGCTTGCTTTTCTTTCAACCTCATAGCAAATATGGAATTTTTGTCTGATGGTGCTTTTTCTTTGTAAGATTCAATTGTATGCCTGTCCTCTATCATGTGCAAGTCTTTTCCACATCCATTTTTTAAAATTATAATTACATTCTGAGCAAGTTTTTCTATTTTGGATAGAAATATCAAGGCAGTGGAAAAGCTGATCAGTTCTACTAATGATCAGCTTTTCTGATTTGTCTTGATATTTCAAGACAACAGAGGACATTCTACATGGAGTTACTTTCCATTAGTGACAGCAGACTTGGATTTCCAGTGTGACTCTGTGCTTTGGCCCTATGACCAGGGCTGAGGGTCTCTAGGTGGCTCTACCTCCTGGGTGAGCCATCAGCTCATCAGCAGGGTTTAAGGTAGATTTTATATAAAGCATTTGGAGTGACATAATGGAAAACACAGTTTGGAAAAAGACCCCCCAAATGGTAAATATTCTTAAATGATTCTTGTGTGAAAGCTCAGAGCCCAGCCTTCTATCTAAAGTCAGTGGAGTTTTTCTTCCTTGGGAGGGAGATCAGAGATGATACTGTCCTCATATATCACCTTCTGGTTATCTGTTAGTAAGAGTGTAACTTCCTGGATGCTCTTAGTCAGGAGACTTCCAGGGAAATAAGAGGTGTCACTGAAGTCAATACGTGGTGCTTCCCTTCCTGCCCATTGCTTCTAATCCACACAAGCAACCAGAGCTTTTCCTCCTGCAAGAAGCTGGGGCTGTGTCCTTTCCAAGGTGAACAGAATCTCATGGGAGAAATTAAAGCATGGTGTGTGAATGTTTATGCTCTTCAATACGTTCATCTTCTTTGGCATTTGAAAGGTTACCCTGTTCTGGTCCCACTCTCTCTATATTGAAATCTAAATTGATTACTGCAAAATGCTCCTGCTATGGTTTCTCATTCCAAAGAAAATTCTCAGGAAAACCAGCCTACTAAGTCAAGCAAAGTGGGAACATCTGGGAACCCACACCAGGCTCACAGCCCTACAGTGCTCGATGCTTAAAATAAGGTATAGGTAGAGAAGAAGCAACATAAAACAGAAACTGCAAGAAAAATAATAACACAGTTGGAGTAAATGGCAATAATTAGAGAAACGAAAAAATTAACACCTGTAGAAAATTAGCTCTCAACACATATACACTCAGAGATTAAAAAAGATGTGGTCACCACAAGATAAAAATAAACAGTGGTGAGAAAACAGTCAGAAATAGGAGTTGGAATTCAAAACATGATTTCTAAAGCAAAACATAGTTCTCATCCTTAGGAACCTGTTTCTGACCAATTCTTTCCGAAAGCAGAGCTCAGTAAGCCTGTAGCTAAAGTTCTTGCCTTTTGCTCTATGTTTTTATTAACTCCACAGAAAAGTTTATATTGTTTAAAGCCCTGATATGCCATGTGAGGTTTCTGTTTTTATACCTCACCAGTCATTTCTGAAAGTTAAGAGCAGCAGGGTGAATGAAATTGCCAAGTTATTGTACCATCTTGATGCAAAGTCCCTATATTACTTTTTCAGTGAAAAGAAAAACAATTCATTAATTAAAAAATAAAAATGGAGCTGAGTAGTTGTTTTGTACAGCCTTGCTAATAGAAATGCTGCTCACAGTATTCACTGATAGAATAATTTCTTGTTAGTAGTAATCAGATTATACCACATAATTCAAGAATCTGTAATGCCCCAATTAAACTCATTTAGGAGTATTCGCTCTATCGACGAATGCTCCTTGGCAACCTTGGACATCTAGTCAAGACCTGTGTCTTTTTCACTGTAACTCAGAGAGGGCACAGCATGTTTTAGTAGTGGAACCTTATATCATTGCAAAATATCCTTGCTGTGTAGAAGGTAAAAGTATTTTTACTATAAAGGTAGTCCAGAATATTTTAAATTCTATATATTTTCTTTTGGGGAGAGTAGTTGCATTGCATTTTCATTCAATCCTGAGAAAATAATGAGTAACTTGAAGAATTATTCAGAGTATTTTTGCAACAATTAAGGCCAACCACTGATGGAAGGATTTCTATAACTGGTGGCAAGAAATGTATTTCTGAGGACGTTTTTAGGTTTGATTGGCTAAGAGCTTTATAAAATCACTAAATTTCATCCCAGAAAAAAAACCAATAAACCATAAACTATACAAAGTACAGAGAGATTATATGACTTTTTGTCAACTGACTCTTCAGTTATAGGCTTAAAGAGTGTGGTGCTATTTTTCTTTTAGGAGTCATATCTTGGGAAACAATGAACATATTATTAGTTTGATATTTTAGCTCAAACTGTCCCACCGGTATATGCAGTGGTAACTTGGTTCACAAATGCTTTTATTTGCAAACAGTTTGGTTTGCAAACACAAATATTTGCCAGATTTTTATTTTTGTTTGCAAACTGAAACAGGTGACAAGCACAAACCTGGCCATCTTTTCTAAAATTGTAGAACAAATTAAGTTCATGAACTGAGGTACCACTATATTGTAATTTGTTTTCAAACCCAGAATCATGTGGATTTAAGTACATTTTATAGTTTGTTTAGACTATGGGTTTAAAATACATATTATTGTAGAAAATTTGGGGAAAAAACCAAGAGATTGGAAAAATCACTCATATTGCTCATGTAAAATCATTTTAAATTATTGGGGTTGTGATGCCTTCACAAGTGTATTTGACCTACAGTGACTTCAGAATTTCTGATTTTTGTATCTATCTTTAAGGAATCAAATTCAAGACAAATTAAAAGGCACTGGTGCACCTGTTCTGGAGCAATAACTGATCTACTTAAGCCTTGAATTCCTTTGGAGCATTCAGCCTCTGTCTTTAGTAAAGGATGTTCAAAAAGGAGAAATGATCTTGTTGGAGATTACTTCAACTCTAGCCAAGTTTTTCTTGACTTCCCTGAGCAAAAGAGAGAGTTGGGAAGACAATGCTAGTTACAAGGATTATCCATTTAGTTAGGTATGTATGATAAGCATATTATTTCTAGTAACTCAGTCAGACTATATTGTGCTTCCTTCTAAAAATTCTTACAGCATAATCCCTGAGTAGATCATTGTACCTAGAAATACATATTTGAATAAACCCTTCCTCCTCCCCTGTAATGCCTTCCATCTTAGTCTATTGTTCATCTGGATTAGAAAGATGAATTGAGGGCAAAGATAATTTGCACCATAAATTCATTTTTTAAAATTTTAAAAGTAAAAGAATGAAAACATATTAACAAACAGACAGACACTTACAAAGTAGCACGAGAATAGTACAATCAAAACTGAATTACAGACAAGGTGACAGGGAATTAACAGTGGTTTTTACATACTGATAACTTCAAAGTGTATACACAGGAAAACAAACACAGACATGCAAGATTGATCAAACAACTAATCATAAACTGCTCCTTACAATAGAGCGACCTAAGTCAGTAGTACAAGTATGTTAGTTATCCTGCATATACATACATCGTAAGTTCATTTTTAAAGTAGGCATTATATTCTAAAACCATTTTAAGTTTTGTGCTGTAGCTTTTAATTTATGCATTTCTCTTCATAGAAATAGTCTTACAAGAAAAAATTTTTAATACTCATCTATTTTTAACTTATTTTAAAATAATTTTAGATTTATAGAGAATTGTGAAGATACAACAGAGTTCTTCTCTTGGTTTCCTGTAATGTTAACATTCATGCATTCTGTAACCATTTACCATACATTCACCAAAACGAAGGAATTGACATTTGTGCAGTCGTATAAGCTACAGTTCATGTATCACGGTGCAGTTTCTTTTAGTCTCCTGGGTTTGCATCCAGGAGAGTTACAGCTGGCTCCAACGGGAGTTCTGGTTTTATTTTTTGAAGAATTTCTATTATGATTTCTATAGCATATTCCATGAACAATGTAGAAGGGTTCTTTTTTCCCCATAGCCAGGCCAGCATTTCTTTCTTTTTGTATTCCTGATGATAGGCATTCTGACTGGCATAAGATGGGACCTCAGCATTGTTTTGATTTACATTTCCCTAAGGGCTAGAAATGATGAGTGTTTCCTTATATGTTTATTGATCATTTTTACTTCTTTTGAGAAGTGACTATTCAGTTCATTTTCCCACTTTTTGTTGGGTCACTTGTTTTGCAGGGGATTAAGTTCTGAGTTTTTTATGTATTATAGATATTAGTGCACTATCAGAAGAGTAGCTGGCAAAATTTTGTTCCTATTTTGTAGGTTGCTTTTTTTTTAAACTGTGCTCCTTTGGATGTGCCAAAGGTTTTTAGTTTGATATAATGCCATTTGTTGTTCGTTGATATTTCCTATGCTTTCGCAGTTCTGTTCAGAAAGTCCTTGCTGGTCCCTGTGGCTTTAAATGTTTCCCCTATGTTATCTTCTAGTTGTTTCAAAGGGTTTGTCTTTATAGGTAGAGCCTCGATCCATTTCCATTTGATTTTAGTACAGGGCGAGAGATAAAGTCTAGATTCACTCTTCTGCACATAGATAACCAGTTTTTCCAGCACTGTTTGTTAGAGAGGCTCTCTTCTCCAGTGTATGACTTCGGTTTCTTTGTCAAAACTTAGAGAGTTTAAGGTGTATTGGGTTCTTTCTGTGCTTTCTGTCCTATTCCATTGGTCTACACGTCTATTTTTGTGCTGCTACCAAACTGTTTTTCATGCCACAGTTTGTGTTATAACTTGAAATCGAATATTGTGGTACCTCCCACTTTGCTGTTTTTGCTTAGGAGTGCTTTGGCTATTGTGGGTCCTTCTGGTTTTATGTGAATTTTAGGGCTTCATTTTCAGTTTTGTGAAAAATATTGGTATTTTAATGGGGATTGCATTAAATCTATAGATCATTTTTGGCAATATAATCATTTTGACTATATTAATTCTGCCTATTCAGAAACAATGAATGTCTTTTCATTTTCTAATATTGTCTTCAATATCTTTCTTTAGAGTACTGTGGTTTTCATTATAGAAGTCCTTCATTTCCTTGGGTAGGTTGATTCCTATATATTTAACTTTTCTTTGAAGCTCTCATAAATGGAATTGTTTTCCTAATTTCTTTCTCCATGTATTCATTGTTGTTGTACAGGAACACTATTGATTTTTGTATTTATTTTGTATCCTGCCAATTTCCTGAATTTGTTTAGCAGATCTAAGAGACTTCTGGTGGATTTGGGGGGGGGTGACCTATGTAAAGCATCATATCTGAAAACAGAGATAATTTTAGTTCTTCCTTTCTTATTTTATAAGTTAATTTTTTGCTCTGGATTTGGTAAGATTTAAGCATGAATTTGATATTATAACATTTTGTTAGCTTTTAAAAATTATCTTCCTTATTATGTTATTTGAATTAAGAATTATTAATATTCCTTGAAGGAATGTGCTTAATTCAGAAAGCCATGGAAGTTTGTGAATGATTCTCATTCCTTACTTAAGTTGATAAAAGTATAAAACAGATTAAAAAAAAGTAACTTGAAATTCTATGAGGTAATGAGTTAGTCTTGAAATATTCATTTTTTTAGAGTTCTAGTACAGCAATAGTCAGCAAGTGTCAAACGACTGATTTTAATGGGAAGTTAAACTTTCAATAAGAGTTTTGTCTAACCTAAGGGACCATATTTTTTCCCTCAAACAGCACATCCTAGCAGGTAAATTCTGAATTCAGAAATTTGAAGATGTTTTCAATCTGCACAGGTTTGGTATTAAGAGAGAGAAAGAGAGAGAATTTACCCAAACTTTGAGATAGGTTTTGCATGAAGGGTACATCACATTGAAAGGGCAAAATTTGAAAAATCAAAAACAAAACAAAAAACGCTGATGTGTCAATGTTCTTTTCTGCCAAGTACCCCTCTCCCCTTTCTCTCTACTACTACAACCACATAGACTTTTTTTGATGTTTCTGTTTTATTTTATTTTTAAAATTTATTTTAAACATAGAAGAAGAAAACATTAATAAACAGACATCCATTTACAAAACAGCATAAGAACAATACAGACAATACAGAGTTACAAAGTGGCAGGAAATTAACAATGGTTGTTGTATGTTGTATTGATATCTTCAAACTGGCTTCTCAAGAAAACAGAGGCACGCAATAGTGCTCAAACAAGTAATCATCAACTGTCCCCTTCAGTAAAGCAACAGAAGACAGTAGTACAACTGTTAGCTTTCCTTATATGCACACATACATGATTTCCCCTTCTTTCCCTCTCCTTTCCCACACCCCAGTTGCCCCTTACTTCTCAGCATTTTTGTTTCATTGAACAATGTCTATCATGCCTCCTAGTTTTATTCACTCTTTCAGATTCTTACACTAGGGAGACAATATGTTGCTTACACATGCAGGTCTGATTTATTTCACTTATGAGTATGGTCTCTAGTTGTGACCATTTACCTATAAAAGCATTGAGTTTATCTTTCTTTATAGCTGAGTAATATTCCATTATATAAAAGTACAACAATTTTTTTATCCAATCTTCAGTGGATGGACATTTGGGTGGCTTCCACAATTTAGCTATTACAAATTGTGGCACTATGAACGTGGGTGCACATATGTCTTGGTGATATGATGTTTCCTGATCTTCTGGGAAAATATCCAGAAGGGGAATAGCTAGGTTGAATGAGACCTCTAGACCTAGATTGCTGAGGAATCTCCAAACTGATTTCCACAGTAGTTTCACCAGTCTGCATTCCCACCAGCAGTGGAGAAGAGTTCCTATCTCTCTACAGCCTTGCCAGCATCTGTTTTTGGTTGATTTCTTAATGCTAGCCATTCTTACTGGGGTGAGGTGAAATCTCAATGTTGTTTTAATTTACATTTCTCAAATGACTAATGATGTTGGATGTTTTTTCATGTATTTATTTGCCATTTGTATTTCTTTATCTGAGAAGTGTGTACTCATCTCAGCTGCCCATTTTTGGACTGGGTCTTTGAATTTGGAAGGGCTGATTTTTAAAAATTCTTTATGTGTTCTAGATAGAAGTCCTTTCTCCGAGGGACAGTCAGCTAAAACTTTTTCCCAGTTTATGGATTTTCTTTTTATGCTGCTGTGATTTCTTTAGATGTGCAGAAACTTTTCAGTAGCATCAGATTCCAGCTGTTGCTTCTTTGAAGTATTTCATGGGCAGTTTGCATTTTGTTCATGAACTCTCTGCCTACACCTATGTCTTCAAGGTTTTTACATACTTTCTCTTCCAATAGATTTAGTGTTTCTGTTTTAATATTGAGATCTGTGATCCATTTTGACTTCAGTTTGGTGCATGGTGATAAACTTGAGTCTATTTTCAGTCTTTGGCTGGTGGCAAACTAATTTTTCCAGCATCATTTATTAAAGATATTATCGTACTTCCAGTGAGTTTGTTTGGCCCCTTTATCAAAGATTAGGTGGCTGAGTGTGTTTGTGGTTGTGTCTGTGTCTTCCAGTTTGTTCCATTGATCTTCTGGTATGTTTTTTAGTCCATACCATGTTGATTTTATTATAGTAGCTTTGTAGTATAATTTCAGGTCAGGGATTGTAATTCCACCTGACTTGTCCTTGTTGCCCAGGATTGCTTTTGCTATTTTGGGTCTCTTCCGGTTCCAGATGAATTTTAGGAATGTATTCTTTAGGTCTGTGAGGTGTGTTAATGGTAGTTTAATGGGAATTGCATTGAATCTGTACAATAATTTTGGCAGTATGGCCATTTTCACAACGTTGGTTCTTCCTATCCATGAGCAAGGAATATTTTTCCATTTATTGAAATCCCTTTGATTTCTTTTTTCAGAGTACTGTAGTTTTCTTTGTAAAGATCTTTTACTTCTTTTGTTAGATTGATTCCTAAATATATCACTTTTTTGGATACCATTGTGAAAGGTATGGTTTCCTTAATTTCTCTCTCAGTCTGTTTGTTGTTTGTGTACAGGAATGCTACTGATTTTTGAGTGTTGACTTTGTATCCAGGTACATTACTGAATTTATTGATTAATTCAAGGAGTCTTCTTGTGGAGTTTTTGGGGTCTTCAAAGAAAAGTAGAATCATGTCATTTGCAAATAGTGATAATTTCACTTCTTCCTTTCCTATCCTTATTCCTTTTATTTCTTTCTCTTATCTAATTGCTCTGGCTAATGCTTCCAGAACTATGTTGAATAGGAGTGGTGACAGTGGACATACTTGTCTTGTTCCTGACTTTAAAGTGAAACCTTTTAGTTTTTGACCATTTAGTATGATGTTGGCTGTTGGTTTGTCATAGAAGGTTTTGATCAGATTAAGGTAGAGGACATCTATTCCTATTTTCTCTAAGGTTTTTGTCATTAATGCATGTTGGACTTTGTCAGAAGCTTTTTCCACATGTATTGAGATGATAATGTGGTTTTGTCTTAGGCTCTATTGATATGGTGTATAACATTAATTGATTTGTGAGTATTGGACCATCCCTGCATTCCTGGAGTGAATCTGACTTGGTCATGGTGTATGATTTTCTTGATGATTTGCTGCATTCTATTTACTAGTATTTTATTGAGTATCTTTGCATTTATATTCAATAGTGAGATTGGTCTGTAGTTCTGTTTCTTGATTGGGTCTTTCTCAGGTTTTGGTATCAGTATAACACTTGCCTCCAGAAAGGAGTTAGGGAGAATTGCTTCCTTTTCAGTTTCAGTGAAGAGTTAGAGAAGTGTTGGCATTAAATCTTCCCTGAACTTTTTATAGAATTCTGCTGTGAATCCATCAAGGCCTGGGCTTTTCTTTGTCAATAAGTTTTTAATGACATTTTCAATCTCATTAATTGATATTGGGTTGTCCAGGATTTTTATATTTTCCTGACTCAATTTTGGTAATTCATACATATCTAGGAATCTGTCCATTTTTTCTGAGATTTCTATCCTATGGGAGTAAAGATTTTCAAAGTAAGAATTAATGATCTTCTGAATTTCTGTAGGATCTCTAGTAATTTCATCCTTTTCATTCCTTATGCATGAATTTGGGTTCTTTCCTTTCTCTTTTTGATAAGGTTGGCTAGGGGTTTATCAATTTTATTTATTCTTTCAAAGAACAACTTTTTGATTCATTTATTTTTGTAGGATCTTTATAATCTCCCTTCTTTGAGCTTTGGGCTTGACTTGTTCTTCTTTTTCTAAAAGTTTGAGGTGCAGCATTAGGCTATTTATTTGTTCTCTTTCTGTTTTCTTTATGTGTGAGTTCACCGCTATAAATTTCCTACTGAGGACTGCTTTCTATGCATCCCACAGATTCTCTGGTAAGTTGTATCTACATTTTTGTTTGCTTTTAGGTATTTTTTAATTTCTTCTTTAATTTCTTCTGTGACCCATTGGTTGTTCAGGAGGTTGCTGTTTAATTTCCAATGTTTCGCAAATTTTTGGAGTGCCTTTTGTCATTAATTTCCAATTTCATTGCAATGTGGTCAGATAATATGCTTGGAATAATTACAGTTCTTTTGCACTTAGGTAGGTATGCTCTGTGGTCTAGAATGTGGTCTCTTTTACAGAAAGTCCCGTGTGTAGCCGAGGAAAATATGTATTCTGATGTGAGGTGGAACACTGTCTCTACATCTACTAAGTCCATTTGTTCACAGCTTTGGTTCAGATCTGTTACTTCTTTGCTGATTTTTTTGTCCAGTTGACCTATCTCTTTGTGTAAAGGGGTGTTTGGGTCCCCTATTACAATAGTGTTATTAATTATATGGGTTTTCATGTTTGTTAAGATTTGTCTTATGTAGTTTGGTGCTCCAATATTTGGTGCATACATATTTAGGATTGTTATCTCATTCTCTTGCAATTTTCCCTTAACAAGAATATAGTGACCTTCTTTATCTTTTTTGATTGTTCTCAGTTTGAAGTTTACATTGAATGCGAACATAATAGCTACTCTTGTTTTTTTCTGGGTTTGTGTTGCATGGAGTATTGTTTTCCATCCTTTAACTTTCAGTCTATGGATTTCCTTTTGAGTAAAATGTGTTTCATGTATACAGCATATCATTGGATTTTGTTTCTTAATCCACTCTGCCAGTCTGTTCCTTTTGACTGGTGAATAGAGGGTATTCGCATTTATGGATATAACCAGTATGTGTTGGCTTATCATTGTCATGTTATTTACTTGCTGTTGGTTTCTTACTTATTCTACCTGTTTACTTGCTTGCTCTGCTTATGGGTTCTTTTCTATTGTTCTGGAAATTGTGTTCACTTTCTTCTCTCTCTAGAATGTCTTTTAGTGCTTTTTGTGAGGATTGTTTGGCACTCGTGAAGTTCTTCAGTTGCTCTTTTTTGTGGAAATATTTTGTTTCTCTGTTAAACTTGAAGAGCAGTTTGGCAGGATACATCAATCTTGGTTGGAAGCTGTTTTGTCTCAGGACCTATAATACTTCACTCTAAGCTTTTCTTGATTGGATGGTTTATGTTTAGAAGTCTGATGTGATTCTGATGGGCTTTCCTTTATAGGTGATCTGCTTCTTTTCTCTAGCAGCTTTTAATATTCTGTTCTTTTTCTGCAGATCTGGGATCTTGATTATTATATGTCTAGGTATAGTTTTATTATGGTTATGACTAATAGGAGTTCTATATGCCTCACTTACCTGTATCTCTGATTCTGTTTTCATGCTTGGGAAATTTTCTGCTATTATTTCTGCAAATATTCTTTTTATGTCATTTGTGTCACCTCCTGCTGTTTCATTGACTCCTATTAGTCTGTCATTATTTCTGTTTGCCTCGTCTTGCAGCTGTTGAATTGATTGTTCCAGAATCCTTGTTGATTTTAAGACATCCTTCCTTTCACAATCGTTGGCTGCCATGCTGTCGTCAAGATCTGAAGTTGTATCTTTGGCTTCATTCAAGTGGTTTTGCAAGCTTTGAATGGAAGTTTTGATTTCCTGGAAATGTCTTTGAGTCTGTTTCATGCGTTCTAATTCATTCCTATATTGCTCATGTAATGTTTATGTCCTTTGTCTATGTTCATCTATTTTTTATCTGTTTCTTCTCTAGCCGTGTGGAGCATTTCTTTCATTATTATTGTCATTTCATTTTTTGCCTGAGAGATTATGTCTGATCTGATCTCTGCTACGGCCTGATGGAGTTGTTTCTTTACTTCCACTGCAATCATTTCAACAATTTCAGCTGTGGGTTTAAAAAGTTCTACTATATTGATGTCTCCTGGACTTGTTCTGAGTGGGCTGGAGTTCTGAGATTGCGTTTTAGTCCTTTGCCTTGTCATGTTTGATGCTGGAGGCAGAACACTCAGTCTTCCTCTTCTCTGGCAGTTCAGCAAAGGTCACTAGTGGCCCTAGGTTTCCTGGTAGACAGGCCTGCCCCTCAGTGCCACTGAGATGCACTGCTTAGGCTGGGGTCTTCCAGTAGATGGTGAAGTGTACCTAGTTCTCCCAGATCTCCGACATGAACTGTGATATCAGGTGATGGCAGATGGTTAGATCCATTGACCCCTCGCAGTTCAGGGGATGTGTATGTCCCAGAATCTGGTTGCACTGGTGACTCAATCCAGGACCAGTGGTCCTGTGACTCCAGGTAGTTCAGGATACAGGCAAAACCCAGACATAAACTGCAGGGTCAACAGTTTGTGGACCACCTGATTCTGTGTCTCCAGTCAGTTCAGGCTGCATACTGGAGCCAGGCGTGGGCTGCACCAACAGTGATCACAGACAGCCTGTGTGTGTGACACCCAGGAGGTCAGGGTGAAAGTGAAACACAGACCTGAACTGCAGTGCCAGCAGCTTGTGGAGTGCCCACACCTGTACCTCACTCAGTGTTGGGCACACGCAGGGAGGGTCCATGTGCAAACCCTGGTGAGAGCAGTTCGCAGGCCTTCTGAGTGAGGATCTCCTGTGTGCACCAGACCCAGAGAGGGCAGAGATTCAGATAGTAATGGCGGCAGTGTCGTGAGTCACCTGCTCTGCCCCCAGGAAATAGATGGCAAGCACCTGGTTTTCTTGGCAGCCTTCAGCTGGGAAACATGCTGTTAGTGGGTTGTGGCCCTGCAGCCTGCCTGATTTTGCTTCTCTTGTCAGTTCAGTCCATGCAGAGAAGCCAGGAGCAGGCCGCACCAACAGCGATCACAGACTGCCTGTGTGTGCAAGCTCTAAGAGGGCAGGGTGCAGGTAGAACATAGACTTCTACAATTCAGCAGAGGCTGTCATGTTTAGCAATAGCAATTATATATGTTCAGTATGGATTTATAGAATTTTAAGCAATACAGATTTCTGTTTCTCCTCTCCAGTTTTGATTAAGAATCAAAGCAAAACAGAGGTTTCTTCAATCAGATTACTTTGTAAATGTTTCTGGAGAACCTATTGTGTGCATGAAAGGATGCTAAATCCTGCAAAAAGTGGGATGTTGAGGCAACTCTCCGCCATCCCAGGTGTGAAATAGAGGTGTCACTGCTGTCCAGTGCCACTGAATGTGCCCTCAGCTCTTTCCTGGTGCCAGCTTTCCAAGTGTCAGGGACCTCATGTTGTGTTTAAGGGGTCCCACACATCCTGGATCATTTAATGGGGTGTGTCTCTTTGGAGTAGGTCAGGTGAGATTGCTGCTGTAGCAGCAGTGGGACGTCAGGCTGCTGTCAAAGGGGAGAATGACCATACATTTTATCATCTAGAAAATATAAATAACAGAGGAAAGGTTATAAATTATACTGGACAAGAGGTGTAAATAGATAAGTAACAGACATGCATTCCTGGGACGTGCTGGGAAAACCTGGATGTTTGATCACTTGTGTCAGTAGAAGTTGTTCAACAGTCAAGAACTATGAAGATAGGGACCCAGGGAACAGCTAAGCTGCAGCATTCTTGGGAAGCCCTGCAGGCCTGGTCAGCATCTCACCTGTGTGGTGCTGGCAGTCTGTTCAAGCTGGCTCCTTCACATTATATGGCCTTTCCATGCAGTGCCCTCATTTCAGACCCAACACTCTTTTCGGTCCTGCCAGGTTCACTTCTTCCTCCCCCTCCTCTGACCCAGGGGAGTCTTTCCTCTCCTCTTCCTAAGATACAACGGTCCAGATGTCTCTCCATTCTCTCTCTATTACAATATTGCTGTAGAAATTCTGTGACTTGCTGTGTTCCTGCCTGTTTTTACTGCTAAAAGCCTTTTAGAATGAGGCTCTTGCAAGTCAAAAGGTTTTAGCTTTCAAGTTTACTGTGAGGGCATCAAAAACATAAATTTACCTTTCCCCATATTGCTCTAATGTTCATCATGGCTACTGTGCACACCACCATATGACATCACTCACATATAAGGAAATGCACACCAAGAAAATCCCAGAGGTTAATAATTCAGTGTATTATCTGCAATAAAACCGACACTGTTTATGGGACACAGAGAACCAATATGTGTCAAATGCTGTGTAGGTAGTACCTTATTTATTCCCTGCAGTATCTCTGTGATACAAGCGCTGTTCTTATCTCTAACTTGCAGCTAGGAATGTAGAATTCAGTCTTACCAGTAAAGAGGTATAATGATACAGTAAGAATGAAACTTCTGAATTCTAGTGTCGCTTGTGCCTTGGCCTTTATTTTTATCCTATACATGATGAGGAAGTTTATTTTAACACACCCTTCAAGCTCTAAAATTTAAGATAGGTGACAAAAATCTTATCTAAGCTCTTTGTGACCAATTATATGTTGGGATCCATACATTTTTTAGATTTGTGAAAGGTATTGTGTTGAAATACTGTGCATCACTGAGTCTTTGCTGCACTGTTTGGAGCAGAATTTTATAATTCAACCATGATGTTCTGCAGCAATAGTTTTCAGTGGGAAAAATAATGATATAAAAAAAATCAGTTCAGGTCAGATGATACTGCCAAGTTAGTTTGTTTCAACACAGAGAAAGCTTTTAATTTTCAGTGCCCGTTGGATTTTATAATTGTGAACTAGACCAGTGCAAGGATTGGAATAAAGGAATCCTCAGTGATGCCGAATACTCTATTCTATTTTCATTCATACCATGAGAGTCATAGAATTGACATGTATTGTGAAAGGAACATGCATGGGAAGTGCTTATCGTATTGTTTGACAAGTTTTAAAGAGTCCAAAGCCTCGTTAAAAATCATCATAGTTGTGCTGCTGAACTTCGTACATGGTTTTGGTTGTACAGACATAAAGATGGCAGAGGCCTCATCAAGTTATTCTAAGAAACTTTCCTATAGGACTTTGGGACTCAGCACATGGTAGAACGCTTGCCTAGCAATGTTCAGGTATTGCAAAATAAAACGAAAGTCTCACCTAGTGGATCTAATCATGACTGTCAAGTCTAACACAGGGGCAGGTAGAAGGTGTGGCAGTAACCAGGCAGGAATCGAGTCTCATGAACTGGCATTCTGTCTCTTAAATTGCTGGAGACATTTGAATAAAGGGGTAATATTAAGAACTCTAATGTTGACTTTACAATACATTACACTATGCTAAAGAAAAAGCAACAGTAATTATGACAAAGCAGGTTACTTCCTGCCTCCCCAGAGACGAATTAATTGAATATAAAGCCTAGCAATGCCAGACTCTCACCGCTGATAGCACAACAAATTCAGTATTTTGAAAGAAGACTACAAGTACCTCTGCCCCGGTGGTATAACCACATAATTCTAATTTGCTCTTTTTAAAAGTCCATACAAGCATAAAAGTTAGGTTCTTGAAGCCTTACACACTTCATATTTACATTTATATGCGAAGTTCATGAACTTTATACTTAACCTCCGGTTAGGTCCTTGAATAATGAAGGCATTATATGTGGACACTTTTAGAACATAAAAAAGAAGAAAGAAATACATGGACACATTCCTGTTCACTCCACACTATTTTCAGTACAGTCATGCACTTAAAAATATCTCATTGAAGCCAGCATGTAAGCTAGAAAGAGTGCAATTATTATTAAAAGTGATGCCAATTCCAGGCAAATTTTCTGAACTTTGACCTGCAAAAAAATGTGGAGCCAATTTCTGAGGAGAGTTAACCTCTTCTGCCAAATCCTAGAGAATGGCCAGGGGCATGTGGGCAGCGCATTCAGTTATGGTCTTGGGGATAGAGACCAGGGCTTTATATATGTTAGACAAATACCTTACTGCTGAGCTACACGCTCAGCCTTTTTTGTTATTTATTTTGAAATACAGTCTACTAAATTGCCCAGGCTGGCCTTGAATTTGCAATTCTCCTGCCTAAGCCTCCCAAGTATCTTGGATTATGAATATGTATCACCAAACCTGGCTGCAGATGGACCACATATTCTATGTTGAGGATGTGGTCATGGAGCAGGAATGGTCCAGCAGAGGAAGTCGAAAGGTGTCTACAGAGTGAGGGATGCTTTTCTAAATCTCCAAATCCAGTTCTTCAGTTAAATGCATGCCACAAACAGCACTTAGGAGATTTAAAGGGTGGACAGTGTTGGCAGGTTTGTGAAGTCTTTAGTGTAGAGATATGTCTTGACATGCAGCAGATAGGGCCCTCTCATAGATAGACTTTGGCTAATTACATTACAAAATTAATGGACTGTGTCCATATATTGTGTGATTCCTTAGCTCAGTTGATCAAAGCAGTGGTCATAAAGTATGATCATTGAACCATGCTTGGGAAGGTCATAGGTCATAGATGATCTGCAGACTACTCAGGCTGCAAAGACAACATGCTTCTATGGGTATGGCCTGCTCAGAAGAGGAAGGGTATGAACTGCTTTTACTTTGATTGGGATGATATTGGCGTCAATCTGATGTAAAGTCTCTACATTTCTGCTGCTTACACCAATATGGAGTACAAAAAAATGGAGGATTTTTTAGATGCATACTGCTGAAAGGGGGGGTCCATCTACCAGCATGGGAAATGGGAAAACCCAAGCAAGAAGAGCACGCCCCCCAAACTGCTTCCCCTCCCCTCCTATAATGTTTTGCTGCTCTCTCAACTTTTTTCATTCCCTAAACCTGAGCAGCACAGAATCAGAGTGTGTAGATAACAGTGGGGTGAATTGAGATGAGCTGCCCTTACTCAAGTGTTCAGTGGTGGAAAACAAGTACAGCAGGAAATCTGGGAGAGTTTTACCCAGTGTCTGAGAGTCTCACTTGACAGCATGGCAGTCCTGTGGGGACATGTTAGTTTTCATTTCGTAGGACCACTTACCTATACACTGGTCAATGGCCACCAAATGGCTCCTTAGTTTCACTTAACTGCTTGGAAAATATTGTTTACCAAGGGAATAGAAGGACAGGGAAGGAGAAATGGATCATGTCATCAGTTCTGGCAAATACAGTCAAAGAAATAAACACTTAACATTGAGGTGGTCTGTAAGTGACTTGTTTTGTCTTTGGAAGTGAAAATGAACACATCTTTATGCAAATAGGTCAAGAATGTCATTTATTCAGTGGATGGGAGAGTGATGACACAGGCATGGTGATTTCAAGGATGCTTTTTCAAAACTTTGTCCTTTATGTATCTTTCCATTGCTCTTTACTTCTAAGAAAAGATGACTCAAGCTGTGTGCCTACCTGAAGAGCAAGACTAGCAGAGCACTGGGAACTGTACATGAGAAGAGTAGGAGTCATTTATTTTTTCCTTTTGTTTTTTTAAATCTTGAGCCATCTAGTCTGGTTAGGTCAATGGTCTTGAACTTACTAAATGTGCACCTTTTGCTTTCTTTAGGGGTTTTGGATGTTGTAGCTTACCAAAGTGATGCCCATCAAGATAATTTTTGGATCTTTATATTTTAGGCTCTAGGAATAATTGAAATATCGGAAGAGCAATTTGGAAAAGCAGGATGGAATAGTACTAAGGGAAAATATGTATTCTGGGACTCTTTAGATGAGAAAAATCACAGTAATTCATTTCATCCAAGACAACACAGAGAAAGACAGAGACAGACAGAGAAAGCTGAGTGGGCTGGTGGAGGTATGAATAGAAATAGGTTCATAGATACTAAGACGGTATATGTTTTAAATAGAAGGAGTAATAACATCTTTTAATGTGTAGGATGAAATGCCAACCATTGTGGCTTACACTGTTTCTAGTCACTGAGATCAGTCATTGAGTTATGGCATTTAATTCATGTTTTATCTGAGTCTCAGAGATGTAATTTGTCTAGGACCACATGGCAAATATGAAGCAGAATTTAGGTTTAAATTAGGTTTACCTGACTCCAGAGTACTCCTTCTTTCAACTATATCATGTATCATAGTTTTTTGTGCTTTATCAATGAAAAATAATTCTCAATTAGTATTTTCTGTTTTGTTTAATAGCTGACGATTTATGTCCAGCCAGAGCAAAAGCAGACAGCTGAATATGCTGCAAACATAACCAAACTTGTGTTTGATTACTTTGAAGACTACTTTGCTATGAATTATTCCCTTCCTAAGTTAGGTAAGAATATTTTTTTATTTTCTTATTTTTTAATATTGTCTTTCTCTTTACCTAAGTTAATTTATTCTACCCATTCTATCATCATTAATTGGTGGTCATGCTCATACTACATAGCGAAATATCCGTTCTGGATTTCTCTATAAATAGTGCGAATATTGTTCCTTTCTGACAAATGTTTAGGTGTCATTTCCAAAAGTACACACACAAAGCTGTCAGCTTATTCATGTTAGAGCCAGAAACATCACCTAGATCAATGGATTTAAAAAATCAGCACCAATCCCAAGCACTTACCAGCTTTCCCATCAGTGCATGGAAAACGACATGGCTAAATGATGGGGTAAGAATCCTTTGTGCTCTGAAGGTTCCCATTGTTGAGTAAAACCAACTCTAGATCCTTCAGTAGGTACTCCTCTCATAAATGTAAGTTTTTCCATCATATGGGAGGAGGCATGTTTTCTTTTATTAATAGCAGAAGTATTTCATTCATAAACTTGAAGTGCATCAGCAGAACTTTTAAGTGTAAGCCCTCTAGTGATGTTTTGCAGGGGTAAAATGAAGGCAGTGAGGGAACCAACCAACCAACCGACAATTGGCTCCCTAGCTCTGTTTTTGCCCTTTCTTTAATAAATTATCAATGCAAAGTAACTGCAATACTTGGGTCTCCCAAGGAGGACAGCTGTGTCTCCGAACAAGCTTGCAGATGCTCCCTTTTCTCTTCAGTGGAAGCAGTACCAATTTTTTTTTTTTTATTGCTTAACAGCTATTAGAGGAAGGAGAAAGAACAGCAGCTTTTTGTCAGCATCATAAAAATAATTAATAAAATATCAACTGTCTACGTTCAAACATCTTTCCCCTTTATCTCACTCGTAACCCCCCAAATAAGCTAGCGAATGAAACTCTGGTTCTTTCTCTCCTCTCCTCTATTCGTCCCTCTCTACCACTCCGTCTTCTTATTCTGCTATGTGCATTTTCAGTACTTTCAGAATTAGCTCCACCATGGGCTCCTTAGAAATGTACTGGTGTTAATTAATTATAATGCCAGTACTCACCAGAGAAATGAAAGTACAAAAATTCGTTTTGTTCAAGGGTTAGGTGCACATTACACTCTGCAACATTATCAGAATACTGGTCCTTAGTGGACGGACTTCTCCTCCTTTTAAGGGAGATTCTTAGAACAAAGTATGCAACCCTAAAAATGAAGATAACATGAGAAAAAGCTGCTACTGTACTTTTGATCACTACTTAAAATACACATTGCTATTATTTTATAAAAAGCTTGAGAAATATTTTAACCAGGGCCTTTCTTACATGTTAGATGAAAAATACAATTTTTTTTCATTTCTGTGCTCTGTGTAAATTATGAATAATAATAAAGACACTCCATTCTGATTAGAGTTCATTAATGGAGGAAGCTGTGTTTTCTACTAATCTAGTGAGCATTTTCTATTTTAGGATTGAATATAGAACTGCTACACACTGCCTCCTCCTTTGAGAGATTATGGGTTGTGGGCCACAGAGATGATAAAGGATAGGAACTCTTCACAGAATCTAATATTCTAGACCTGGAAGAGAATTGGGAAGGAATATAATCAGTTCCATTTTTCTTCAGCTTCTTCAATACATCTAAAAAATGGTGAGCTATCAGATTGGAGAAGAATCTAGTTGACCTCAAATTGTACAGTTAGTGAGGAAAACGGAGTTTTATATTCTCTGATCTTCTGTGTCCTTGGTTAGACTTCTATTTCTGTGCACTCAGAAGCTCTGCATTCCTTAGTCCTCATTTAAACACTTCATCCTTTTCCCCACAGCTAACCCCAAAACAGATGCTTCCCATTACCCAAGTGAAAATCATGGGGGAGAAAAGCTCCTAAAGATGAAGTACTGTACAAAAAGGAAAAAAGCCACAAAATAACAGAGGCCTTGAAAAAATCAGCCATGAGGGTCCTTCTTTAAAAAAAAAAGGAAAAGAAAAAGGCCACATTGATGTCTAGAACCAGAAGGAAAAGCTCCATGGAAATTTTGAGTGTATTAGGCCTGGAATGTTTTTCACACATGATTATGACTCTTCACTCTAAGAAATTATTTTTGGTCTTTAAAAAAACATTCAAGGAACTTAATTTGGTAAAAGAAATTACTATGAACAAATGGAAAGAATGTCTTTCTCAAATGGACTTTTTCTTTTTCCATAGATCAAATTGCTATTCCAGATTTTGGCACCGGTGCCATGGAGAACTGGGGACTTGTCACCTACAGGGAAACAAACCTGCTCTACGACCCTGAGCAATCGGCTTCATCCAACCAACAGCGGGTGGCCACTGTGGTTGCTCATGAACTTGTGCATCAGGTATAGGGTCTTGACATCCAACCACTTACTTTTGAAACTGGCTTAAAGCCAGAGGAGTATTTATTTATGATTTAGCAACAAAAATAACCAACTCAGAAAACCCAAAGTGAAAACCACTCCTCATGCTAATAAACACTGAATCCTAAACTTTAAATCCATTGTTTGACGTTAGTCAATCCATAGGCAGCCTTTCTAACATATTTACTATTCCCAGGAGAACCTAAAGAAAGGCAATAAACCAGGAAGAATCTAATGTCATTCAAAAATCAGGATAAATAAAGCAAGAAATAAGTGTTGAGTACAATGCCTACCACTTCTGTGATAGTGACATAATTTACATGGAGAAATGTTTTGAAGTTCTCAAGACCCTCTATCATAAGAGTAAGAAAGTAACTATCTCTTTGTTGCTTTTGATTGCAGTGGTTTGGAAATATTGTGACCATGGACTGGTGGGATGACTTGTGGCTGAACGAAGGATTTGCTTCTTTCTTTGAGTTCCTAGGAGTAAACCACGCAGAAGAAGACTGGCAAATGGTGAGCCCTAGGTGCATGTGCTCCAGATATGTTTCCTTTGTGCAAAGCAAACTGAGAGCTTTGGACTCTGACGATGGCCTTGAGTCAGGGGCCGAGGGCCATGGTGAGTTGGGAAGTTCACTGTGGGGAAAGGGAGGAGCCAGCCTTGCTTAGAACTTGTGTTTGGTCCTTACCAAGCAACTGGCTACCACAATCAGTGGATATCTAAGACAGTGTCACTCAAATCATAGGTCAAGGCAAGACCAAGACAGCTAGCAAAGAAAATACCAACCGTATGTTCAAGAGAATATCTGCCATGCTAACTCTTTGAAACATGTCAGTCTTGGTTTTTGTAAACCACTTACCCTAGACAGGTTGCTTGAAGTAGTGTAGAAAAAAAGTAAAAATATAACCTTATTATGCAAGCTCAAGTCCTGGGCACATTTCTTAGGTGCAGAGATAAGTCAATTCTGTGTGTCCCTAAGAGTCAGGAAAAAAATTTCTCTGCACCCTATAGGTTTTTTTTAAGAAAGGCTCTGTATGTGTTGCACTTATATTTATATCATGTGACTGTTCTTATCAGATTATATGTATGAATGTGTGTGTGCCATGTGTACACGTATACGTGAACACAAATGTGTGGGTAATTGCTCTAGGTTGTGTAGGATGTATAATACTGCCCTCTACTGGAAAAAAGTGGGAAATTAGGTGCCTGAAGCCTTTGCAGTTCCTCTAACCTACTTTAAAAGTGAAAGAATAAATTGTGACACGTGCTTCTTTACCAGCTTAAGCTACACCAGAATTTTTCAAGCATGGACTGTTGACATTTGGAGAAAGAATTCTTTTTTTTTTTTTGGTACTGGGGATTGAACTCAGTACCTTGCCCTTGCCAGGCAGGCACTTGTGCCCCTGAGCTACATACCCAGCCTGGAGAAAGAATTCTTTGCGGTATGAACTGTCGTGGGAATAAATGGGATATTTAGCAGCATCCCTGGCCTTCCTCTACTAGCTGCCAGTGACCTTCCAGGTTCAGTTGGTAACAAACAAAAGTGTCCCACATGCTTCCATATGGCCCTCTGGGGGACAAAATCTCCCTCTCTGAGAACCACTCATTTACATGAAAATTGCTGATTGCATATTTATTGGAAATAAACCACATACATGAAGAATTATTTTACCTTTTGAAACCCTCCTTAAAGTAACCCAGTACCCTTCTTATATCAAAATGCTACAATAAATTATGACATTTTAAATATCATTTTAAACATCATCTAATATTAACATTTCAGGGCTTCCAAAACACTAATTGAATTCCAGAAAATTTTGTAGTGTAGGTCTTGAGCTTCCAAGAATGAAATGAAATTTAATCACATGGTATAACCACACTCACTATTCATTCAATCATTGCTAAAGGGGACCCAAACATGGAGAAAATATATTTTTAGCCTTTTAAAAGTTCTCAGCTTAGGGTATTATGGATGAAGAAATCAGATACATAAAGATATTTTACAAGATAGCTTGAGAAATACTACAATAATGGAACTTACTTTCATCAGTGAAGTCTGAGGGCCGAAGATGTAATACCACCTGACAATTATTAAACAGAGAGTTGATGTCAAAGCCAAGTATACAGTCAAATTTCCTGATGCTAACAAGCAGATTCTTTCTTTCCACTTACTTAAACCTCTTAGGTGTATAAAAGAAAGTCAAAATCCAGATCCAAATTATCTTTGATTGGCATCTATCACCTAACAACAGAACCTTGCTTATTATAAATGGATATCACAAAATTTAAAAATGTAGACTAATATGGCTTGCTTCTCTTTTGGAAGTATGTTTAATTAGGTTGGATCAATAAAGCTTTTGAGTTTTTAAATTAGTAGTGGTTTAACAGATAAGAATCTTATTGCTTAAGAATTCAAATAGCAGCAGCTAATGTGTTAGATTTCCACTCTATGCCAGGTGCTATGCCAAGTGCTTAATATGAATCATATCTTTAAACTTGTGTAGAAGTCCCAAGTGTAGATACTATTGTGACCTCCATTTTAATGAAGGAGGGAGCTTGTTTAAATATCAGGAGAATGGAAGGATTGAGCTTCGAACATAGGAGGTCTGACTATCCCGCTAGACCTCTCAGCCACTCTATTTTGCTGGGAAATGCTAGGACTTAAATGACAATTGATTGTTGGAACTAAAGATAAACTACTCTTTTCTTTGATTAATTAATCCGGATTCCAATACCAGGTTGACACAAAGGAAAAACTGAGCTTCAATTCTGGCAAACTGACGAGCTACCTCGCTTATTTCTCAGAATGAATCTGGGAACTGCTGTCATCGCACAGATATGGAAATGGGTTCCAAAAGTCACACAAAAGTGGCTGAAGCAGAATCCATAAATGCTTGCATTTTCTTGGCCTGTCATATAGAAGAAGTCAAGGGAATTATGTGTAGAAGAAGGGAACAAAATCATTACAGAGCAGTATTGTGGTTGAAGTCTAAAATGTTCCTCAATGTTGCATTTGTTTGGAAGATGATGGGCCCACAGGGCTGCTGCCTGGGAGTGTGGCCTGAAAAGGCCTTTTCCCTGGTGACCCTCTGCCCTCTCTGTCTCCTGAGCACCATGGGAAGAGCAGCTGTCCTCTTTACACCTTTCCAGCCTATATTTCTGTCTTGGAGCCAACTTACCATGGGCCAAACCCACTGCAAAGTGTGAGCCAAGTCAACCTCTTCCCTTAAAGGTGAAGGTGCTAAGGACTACGTCCCAGTGACAGGAAAGAGACTAATACCAGCCATCAGCACAAAATATAATTAGTCTGAAACCCTAATTTTTAAAAAAACATAGTTTGAGTCCTTTTAATTTATTTCCCCCATTCTTATCAGCTGTGGTATTATAAGCCAGGAATGGGTATAGAGGAAATACTATCTTTCTTTGGCTTATTCTGTCACTGCAGCTTGACCAGGTGTTACTTGAAGATGTGTTACCTGTACAAGAAGATGACTCCTTAATGTCCTCTCATCCAGTCGTTGTGTCTGTGTCAACCCCTGCCGAAATCACATCTGTGTTCGATGGAATATCCTATAGCAAGGTGGGGAACATGTGGCGCTGTTCTGAACATCTTTCTATTTATTGACTTCTCTTCCAGTAGATAAATATGGTAAGAATGGTTAGCCTGTGCTAGATGAGCTCTGGAAAATGATATAGAACCTATTCTCACTGTGGGGTATTTAATAGTTTATGCTTCTCAAAAGAACTGGTTAATATCAGTCATTGTTGTATGATTTTGAACCCAATCATTTCAAATCTCTCTTTGCACCTTTTCTTATAGCTGCTTTCATTTTCATAAGTCAACATGTAGAGGGACTGGGGATATTGCTCAGTGGCATAGGTGCATGCCTGGCAAGCAATAGGTCCTGAGTTCAATCCCTGGTACTGGAAAAAAAAACATGTAGAGGTTAAGTATCAAATTAAAATTTTTTCCTTAATGATGACAAATTTTACTTTTCTAGTGTATGGTCAATAAGGAATGTCATATATGTGGAACCTTTTGTAGAAGAATCCTTTAATTCTCCCAGTAAGCATTTAAATCCAACTCCACTGGCAGGAACAGTTTTATGATTTTTGTATAAGGTTTAAGGATGGCTTTGTTAGCATATTCTAAATGTGGCATTTTTCTGCATTAAAATTCTATGAAATGTTACTGAAAATCTATAACCTAAAGTTTTATGTTACCCATTCTCTCCCATAACACCTTCTCCAGACATATTCCATACCTGTATGGAAAATAATTTAAAGTTTTATGCTGATAATATTCCACCCATTTCTCATAGATTACCCACTACATTAAGTGGTTCCAAAGCTACTCTACAGTAATCTATTTTGTCATTTGGAGTGATGCCTAAAAATACTATTATTAATTTATAATTATTTAAATGAATACTTAATAAAACTGGCTTGAATGAAAAAGCTACATATTGGTACTTCAGATTTATGGTGCCATATTTTTGGGTCCTCCTCACTATTTCCATGGCATCTTTCCAGGGCTGTTCTATTCATTTTTTCACATTATTAATATTTCTTTTTGTCTTTGTGTTAAAATGAAAATGTCCAGTCTACTTCTAGCCAATGATAATAACTCACATACAAGAAGCTAGAACCAGTTTCCCCCAAGTCCTAGATATCCCAGGCGCTTAAGACATTAGACCATAAGTAAATTAGTAAATAAATGCTTCTAAGCCCTTAGCCTCTTTACTAGGTAGAAAAACAATTTTTTTCTTTTTGGTGCTGGGAAGTGAAGTCAGGACCTTGCACTGCCAAGCAGGTGCTTTGCCCCTGAGCTATGTCCCCGGCCCAGAAAAACAATGTAAAATGTTGGATAAATTATAAAATAATTAGTAAGTGGAGAAGATTCTTTTTCTGGTAAGTTACTTGGAAATTTACTTAAAACCTAACAAACAGTGCATCTTTGTATTGATTTTACGACGCACAAAAGGAAAGCAGAAAGCAGAGACGTGTATCAGACTCCAGATGAAAGAAAACGAAACGAGAAGCTGTGTTTGAAGAGTTTTTAATGCCAACATTACATAAATATTCATATTAAGCAGATAATTACTCAACTCTCTACTTCTTCTGCTAAATATAGCTATTTTTCCAATTGTGATATTGTAATTTTACCCTGAAACGTTTTTAATTTTAAAAAAGTGGTTTTTAACTGTTCCTTTCTTTAGCATTGCTCCATCTGCTGGTTCATTTGAGGAAGTGCACTAGTTATTGGGGTAAGGGGCCTTGAAGCCACTGAAACGACAATTTTATCAACTTTCCTTTACCTTTTAGTTATTTCAGAAGCATAGATTTACAAAGCGTGTACCACGTGATCCTTTTATCCTAAAACTATAGAACTACAACCACATAGTTTAACATCTTCAAGAAATACTTTCACAAATATGATCAAGAAATAAAGTTCACAACAGAGCTAACTGATACTTGTACTTTTACATAACTAAGCTTGATTTGTGATTTTTTTGTCCACCCTAGGGAGCTTCCATTCTGAGAATGCTGGAAGACTGGATGACACCAGAGATATTCCAAAGAGGATGTCAGGTCTGATTTATTACTTTTAGTGATATTAAAGGTGAACTACACTGACAGGTGGCTGATGAATGCTAAGGTGCAGGATTATTAACACCAGTTCCCTCTTTACCTTCCCTTTTTAGGGACAAGTAGCACAGTAAAAGATAAAGAGCGATGTCACACCCAGAGGTCTCTCGAGGGGAAGTTTAAACAGATCAGTTATTTTTGTTACCTTTCACACATATATTCACTCTCGGAACAAAGTGCTGCGTAGTGGTTTGGAGAACAGAACTTTATTTTCTCAGTTTGGAAGACAGAGGAGCCCAAGATGGAGACACCAGCCAATTCAGTTTGTGTCCAGGGTTCTCTTCCTCGTTCTCTCCTTCGGGTCACCAGCCACCTTCCTCCTGGGCCCTCATGTGGCAGTAGGCAGGGCACTCTGGCGTCTTTCACAAGAACACCAATCTTATCATTCAGGCCTCACCGTTGCTAGGCTGGAATATTTCCCCAAAGCCCCATTAAGATACAATTCATCCATAACAACATGATGTAAAATTTAAGTATGTCCAACATTTAAATATGGCTATTCCCTTACAATAAGTATGCAACTTTATCCTTCTTGTTGGGTTGGAAAATGACTTTATTCTTTTTACAATGGAATCCATGAATAAAGAAAGCCCACTTGTTTTTGGAGAGAGAAATAAAAGCAAGTTTTCTGAAGGTTTTCCCACAGCCCACTTAAGCATATTGCTTCATTGGATATTTTGGGTTCAACTTTGTTTTTCTAGCAGGTCCTAAGCCAACAATCTCAGAGCTGCTGCTTTGTAATGTGTCACTAAAGTCTCCACAGTGTGAACGTCCCTGTCTGCAGGCTGGCCCTGTAGAACGCTAGGATTGGATCGTAGTCTGAGTCCTTGCTTCCTGTTTTTGTTCTCCCTACTCTGATAACCTAGATATTTAGGTGCAGCAGTGCTGGGTGTATCCACCCCATAAAGCAGAAAACAGGCTGGGGGGCAGCACCCCACTGACTTCCACACAGAGCACAGTCCTTCTTTGGCACATGACGCCCTGGGACAGAGCCACCAGCCCCATGACTGCTGTGTCTCAGTGGCATGGAGCTCTTCCTATGATACCCCGCAAAGAATTGCTTTCATTGGGACCCATGCTAAACTGTTGTGGTGACTACTAAGGTAACAACTAAGACTGCGATTTCAGGACGGTATGGGGGGTGTGGCAGTACGTTTCCATTGTGTTCACCAGCAGAATATTCTGTGCAGAGATGAGGCACAGAAGAAGCTCTGTGCTGTCAATGTGCACATGGGAGTGTTTGTAACTTTGCCATCAGCTTCAAAGCCCTGTGTCCTCATACTTTGTCCCATTGTGAGCACCTTCCCATCGAAGTTCCATGTATCTTTTCTGTACTCCTGTGCTGACCAGAATGCATTACACCACAGATGGCTCATACGATGTTTGTTCAATGAATGAATGAATAGGCCATAATAGTGAGGACATGGTTATTAAAGAAAGAAGATTCACTTTCAAATGTTAAAATTCCATTTGCATAATTGGCAGTCCACATTAAATTGTCATTGATAAATAAAATAACACGTCTTTGGTATCTTCAGAACTGACCTCAAATGATCTTTCACATGAACTCTTTTAGGGAAGCACCACAAGAGTCCTTAAAAGTGAACAGGTAGTGTTAGGGATATAGCTCACAGATTAAGTGCTTGCTTCACTTGCACAAGGCCCTGGGTTCCGTCCCCAGCCCTGAAAACAAACAAACAAAAAAAAGTGAGTAGGTGTTCTAGTAATTCAATGATATGCCCACATCTCCTCTAGTATGGCATCTACTTTATAATTAACTTTAAAATTCTTGTCTACAGCTAATTACTTCTCAAGTTAAAAGAGTCTTGGTCCACCCTGTGACTGCAGATGGTACTAGAAACTGAACTAGGATGAGCAGATACCAATTTCTTATACTAGTACAGTGCTGTGGAATGATTTACAAAAGGTTCCACCAAAACACTCTTCTTTTCATCTTCCAGTATCAGTTAGTACCTGAAAATAGCGCGTGGTCCGTATGAGCCTCTTTCATCACGCTCTCAGGCCGGGGGGATATTCCTTCGCGGAATTTGAGCCTCACACGGGGTCTCCTTGAGCTGTCGTGATCACACTGGTTCTGCTCCTGGGTCTCATTTCTCTGGTGAACTCTAACTTCCGTGCAGTGCACTACTCTGTGAGTTAAGCGGGGGTGCAGAACCCGGACCCGGCCAATCATCTTCTCTCTTTCTTCTTCATCGCCTTCCCCCCAGTCCAACAGCAGGCAGACAAGTAGATACAGAGTGGGAGAAAGAATCACAAAGCCATCTACTACAAAACCTGTGGGTAATGAGTGCAGTTTGTTAATGGGGCCTCGTGACAACACGTGGTTATGAAACAGAAACTGAAAACCACAGCTGCCCTTTCTTTTTCTTCAGGTTTCCATAATATAGCTGCTAAGACAGGAAGGGCTGAGCTGGAAAACGCCCTCTCTCTTCCTGGGATACGCTGCTCCTGGCCTCGCAGGCTCTGCGGTGCCTGCTGATGAAGCATTGCGACCTCGTTTTTCATGTAATTTTGGCTGGAATGACGGCATTGTGATTATCCACCGTGAGGAAGGAAATTTCTTAAATGTTGAATATTCAGAAGCACTAATTAGACAGACAAAATCAGAGCCTTTTGCTGTAGTGTTTATATAAATTTCCATTGGGCCTGTAGTTCAGGAGAAGCAGTAAAATGCACTTTGTAAAATTTGGTAAATTGCAACTTAAAATACAACTGTGATGAAAAGCATACACAATGGCCAGGGTTCGGCATTCTCCTCATAGTAATCTCGAGCCGGTTTCTTTACCTCTGTGGCTACCAGGCAGAGCCACTTCTTTCACTTCAAAAATGTGGGATTTGTAGTAAATACCTATCTGGTTCCTGAGATCACAAACTTTGTGAATATACAAATAAATAATCTAAATTAATTTTAAAAGATACTATTCAATATAAATTGTCATTACCATGTACATATAGTGATTAGGAGACTAAGCATCCAATTATTTAAAATACACTATTTCGCAAAACACTGGGAGCAATACCTAAAGGTGATACTCGCTGCTTCTCCCTTCCTCTGCCTGCCCTCTGGTGGTAGTGTCGAGAAGTGCACCCACCTCTAGAACAAACATGGAGGCAACGTGCCAAACCCTCCTCTAAGGTTCTTGAAGTTCTTGGAGTTATGTGAATTTTGTCTCCTCTCAGTGTGTGAAAGAAGAATTTTAAAAGGAATGTGACTTGGGTACAGCACCTACTGAAAGTTATGCCAGGTTAGATAGCAAACGATATGTGTAAAGTAACAACGAACACGTAAGACGGGGTTGGGGTGTAGTTCAGCAGTAGAACACCGACCTTCGTGCGTGCGGGCCTTGGGCTCCTGGTCCAGGTCTACGAGCCTAAAAAGGAAGGTTCTAGTTCTATATTTCTAAGACGTCGGCCTTTTAATCAGGATGCATACTTCTAATCCAGCAGGAATGCAGGAAATTTCCTAGAGGACCCCCAACAGTGTCTGGTTGTGGGATTAGGAGAAGACTACAAGTTTTCTCCCGGAACGTGTTACACTACACTGAAAAACTCATCCACAGAGGGCTTTGTAAACAGAATTGACCAAAGAGGAAGTTTTGTCTTTAAAGATTCATATTTTTAAAATACTTGAACGGTGAAGAACTTATTTTGTAGAGCAAATAATTTTATTTCCCATCATTACTATCAGTTGCTCTGGAGCTTGTATATTTTCTTAGAGCACAGATCTGTAAACTGCTGTGCATAGGCCAAACCTGGCCCACCCTCCATTTTTCCTAAGGTTCGTGACCTAGAAAAGGGATCTGTATTTTAAGATAATTGAAAAATCAGAAGATTATATTATGACATATGGAAATTATATAAAATTCAAATATCAATGTGCATAAATGACATTTTATTGGAGGACAGCCATGCTGTCTGATATCCATGGGGTCTGTAACTGCTTTTATGCCACGGGGCAGAATTCAGCTGCCACGAGTATGAGAAAAGCCAGCACTGACTTCTGAAATACTTACTGTGTTTTATATACAGAATTACTTGCAAAAATTCGAATTCAAGAATGCAAAAACTTCAGATTTTTGGGAAGCATTGGAAGAGGTAAGAAAGAGTGCATCCTCAAAGATTGATTTACAAACTACATCTTTATATGACTATTTTTTATTTCCCTTTACTTGTAAATGAACTAGTCTACATATTTTTTACTATCAGGCCAGTAATCTCCCCATAAAAACAGTGATGGACACTTGGACGTCCCAGATGGGTTACCCTGTGCTGGCTGTCAGTAACAAAACAACGGTCACACAGAAGCGTTTTCTACTGGACTCAAGAGCAGATCCGTCCCAGCCACCTTCAGATCTCGGGTAAGGCTCTCCAGTGCATTTTGGAAGAAAAGTGGAAATGTGGCAGAAACGCTGGTCATTTACTTATAACCTGCTCTCAAGTGTGTGACTGATGTGTGCAGATATAAAGGCACAGTGCCTTTAGGGGAACCACGTGGTCCCCCAATAGCTCAGTGGTCCTCAGGTTCACAAGTGAGCTGTGCACCTGCCTCATGTCTATTCCTCCTGGATACCCCTGGATACAGGGATGGGAGCACTAAAGGAATGAACCTATGGGAGTAAAAAAAAAAAAAAAATGCACCGTGGAATTCTAGAAGTGAAGTAGAGAAGAGACAGACACAGGATGAGGAAGCTGAGGCCACGTAGTAAGAAGGAGGCCTCCCTAGCTCTGACCAGGTTCTGGGCTCAGTGGCAGTGTGAAGAGTGGAAGCCAGGGCTGAGAAGGGGTGCAGGCAATAGGGCAGTTAAGGTGACCTCTAGACACAGGACAGGAGTGCTGCTGTGGCTTCTCTTCTCTTACTACCATTCCCCTCTCGTGCAGAGCTCCTCAGAACTCACAATGACCCAAAGCAGAAATACAGAGGACTTGATTCCTAGTGCATGACTAATAGTAGAAGGGAGTGAAGGGCTTCTGTCCTGCCCCATCTTCCCTGGTGAAGCTGCCTCAGGATGGGACTGGGGCTCCTGCTCAGCCCTGGCCAGTGGAAAGGCTGCCTCAGAAGCACACTCCTTCCTTAGTAGTAGAGACATCAAGAAAAATCAGCTTAGGATATTTTCTTTTAGTGCTGCAGATAGAATTCAGGGCCTTCGCACTAAGCTGAATCCCCAGCCCCTTTTTCATTTCTTATTTTGAGACAAGGTCTTGGTAAGTCACTAAATTGCCCGAGCTGGGCTTGGACTTGCATTTGCCATCTTCCTCCCTCAGCATCCCAGAGTACTAGGATTGCAGTTGTGTGCTGCCACACTTGACAAGCTTTATTTTTCTTTAATATGCATGGACCATCAAGGATCACAGGATACAGGAAAAAGATAAGCATAAGAGGTTAAAGTCTCACACGGACAAACAAAATAAAAAATTTGACTCTATAAGATGCATAATGGAGATAACAAAATAAAATTCTGAAATTCTTCAGCGATCAAATAACAAGACTGCCTAGTGGTATCTCAGTTCGTGAACTCACTTCCCACCACTGGAAAAAAAATCCCCAACATCCACATCTTAGAGGAAGAGAGATTAATTATGGCTCCCAGCTTCAGTCTTGGCTGGCTGGCTGGCTCCAAGGCAGAAGCAGCACGGTGGAGGGGCCTGGTCGAGGAGAAGCTGCTCACCCCAAGGTGGCCAGGAAACAGAGAGAGAAGGGAAGAGAGGGGAGGAGATAGATCCTCCCAGGCCACTCCCCCAGTGACCTGCCCTCTGACGAAGGCCCATCTCCTAGCAGCACAGTCAGTGATGAGCTCAAGAGTGGATTAATCCGCAGGTCAGTATGGCACCCCATGATCCAATCACCTTCCAAAAGCCCAACATGAGACTTTCGCGGGACACTGTAGGTCTGAGCCACTACACTGGCCATCGTTCTGTGTCACTCATGCCCTGTTTTCATTGTTCGCTCTTTCAGCTTTTGATACTATACCTAGTGTGGGTGAGAGAACCTTACTCCTGCCCACAGTATCCTCCTATCTCCACCACCTGGTTCTTGCTGAAGGGACCCTTTGTCCTCTTTACCTTTCTTAATGGTCTCAAGGACATTATTTCAGAACCATATATGTAAATTATCACCATAGCAGTAACATTTGGAATCCCATGAGAGAGGAGAATTTTCAGAGGTACAGAAAGTGTTTTGGACAACGTTTAATAACTATAAATCAGTTCCTTTCCAGTCACTGTTTTACATGCTAGCACATTAGCTGGGCCAATTTTAGGACTGCTCAAGCCTTTAGATATTAAAATCTTAAACTACTTTCTTTCTTGTGAAGCAAGCTCCCATTTGGAAAATGGCTCAGTAATTACTCTCTCCTGTCGCATGGGTTCCCCATTGGGCCAGGAAGCATGGGCTGAGCTTGCAGAAAATGTTCTATCTCCAGGGTGCAAGATTTAAGGTGAATAAATGCACAGGAGTGGGATTTAGTATCCCTCTGGGATACTTGAACATGAGCTGTAATATGCACAAAGGTCAAAGAGTTTAAAAGGAACCCCACCCTGCATGTATAATACACAGTACTCACTGAGCATTGACCAAGGGCCCACATGGTTTTAAGCACGTTAGGTGTATTTTATAAGAACAGGAGAAGCAGCGAGTGATGAAGGAACTGCTTCAAGTTTGCCTAGAGAGTCAATCAAAGCCTTGCTTTGAACACAGAGCCAAGAAGCTGGACAGCACCAAGCTGCTGCACAATGGTGAGAAGTGCAAGGTGTAAGGGGGCAGGGACAGAGGGTGCAGCCATGTGAAAGATTTTGGACAGTGGTGTGCAAGTTCATGGATTTCAAGAGCAGGACTGTGAGGATCACACTTGCATTTGTAAGGGATCCCCCTGGTTGTGGTGTGGGGCAGATCAAGGTTGCAAGTTTGTGTAGAAGATGAATGCCTGGTTAAGGTGACATTGCAGCAAGGGACCCTGTGAGAGGGACTGGAGACAATGTGCACAGACTGGGAGGGCAACTGGGCTGGAGCATGCAACAGATGGTCCAAAGATTTGGGTGGAGCTAAGATTTTCTAATGAAAAAACTAAACAGTTTACCAGAGATCCAGTCAGATGAATTTGTGGAGAACAATCTCCCTTTAGACCTTGGTTTCCATCTTGCAGGATGGTGGTCAGAGCATATTTCTAGAGAGGGTAGGAAGGATCTGCACAGGGCATATAGGAGTTAGTGAGTAACAGAGCCTATTTCCTGTATACAGTTCAGGGCTGAGGAAAAAAGCCACCCTAACAGCACACACAGAAGTTGCCCAGAATTAAGATTACCAAAGCATTTGACTCTCTGAGGCATCAGAGAGAATGAGGAGCTCCCAGAGTTACAAGGTGAGCTGCTTCCAAGATGTGGCTGGTGCCTGATTCAGAGCAGCAGGGAGCATGCAGGCTGTGCACCTCGATTCCGCTTCAGCCTGGCCTGCCGGGAGCCTCAGTTACTCAGCTCTGCCAATGTAAACGAAGCTCAGAGAAACTGCACCCCTTGCTCTGATGCAAGTCCCCAAATCAACTGTTCACACCAGAGCAATGGTTCACACCACGAGCACCCAGAACAGTGTGAGGTCGCTCAGGGGGGCTGTGTATGTTCTTCTTCACCCTGTCTTTCCTTCAGAAGGAAAAGATTATGGTAGAGAAAATGGCTTTGGCTTTTCACTCTCTTCTCTTCTGATGCACGAATTGAATCATAGATCTGACTTGCCTGTAGGTTTTAATTCAATTACTAAAGTCAACATAGGAATCTTCTGTCAGCATTCTGTTAATAACTATAAACTATTTCTTTTATAGTTACTGTTCTAGCAAAGTAGACTGGGCTTACTTAATGCTGCTAGAGTCTTTGGCTATTACAATAAAAAGGAAAAGAAATCTCTCTTTCAAGATAAATTTCCACTGGGGAAATTTCCCTGTAACTGTCATCCAGTACTATGAATCCACAAAGTGGACAACCCCAAACTTTCCACACTGGTTTAGAGTCCATAGGATTAGACTTTGTAACCATTGCTTGAACGTGAATTCTTTTCCACACAATTTTATTACCAAATGAATTAGATATATTGTTAGTATAAAATCACTTTTTAGTGGCCCTGAATCAAGGCCAGCAGTTTTCTGTAGCTGTTGGTTTCAAGCAGGAGCCTTAAGTGGTATCTTCCTATGGTCTGTTGGCCATTTCAGAACTTTAGAAATGTAATGGTCAATTAATTAGAAAGTAACAAATAACTAAATAAATTTTACGAGAGGACTTCAAGATGGCAACTGGGTAGGCAGTGGAGAGAGAACCTCCCGGAGGAATGCCACTCAGACAAAAGAATATAGGAATATAGCAACATGTGAAGGACAGAAGGGAAAGAGATGGGTATCCTGAACTCAGGAAGGATCTGAAATGGGAATTGAAGCCATTGGAAAGACTAAGCAAAACTTCTGCTGGAGGAAAGGATCGGAGATCCACCATGGCGCAGTCGGAGGGAGAGGAGATGGAGGAAGTCACTGCTCCAAGCACACCCATGGCCTGCGCCCTCGTTCCGGCATTTGCAGCTTCAGCTTCGGAGGCCCACGCTCATGGAAGCCTCTCAACTCAGCCAGAGGAGAACAGAGTTCCAAGAGCTGGTCCAGGGCTGCAGAGAGGAGGGCACAGCCAGCAAATGAGACAATGGTGGTCGGTAGCAATTGTCGGACCCAGTGTGAGAATGAGAGGTTGCAACAGCCACTGGGGCAGAGTCCCCATCCTGCGGCAACCTTCCTAATCAGCGCCCGGAGAGAATCAATGCAACTAGTACACAGCCCACCATGCCCGGCTCTGCACCTGCCTCGAGGCGGTGGCCCCCTGCCTCTGTGCTGGGTGAGCAGCTACCGGTGGAGAGCAGCACGGAACCTCAGTGGTGAACCGCAGCAGCTCCCAGGGATCCGGCCGAGGAGCGGATGGGGGCTCCAGCACCGCAACAGGAGGGAGATGCAGATGGAGGTGGATCACGTGGCTCCATGCCCTTCTCACTCCAACATCAGGCAGGAAGCACGAGCTGGGTTGCCAGGACTCAGCTCCCACCCTGAACTCTCTCTGGGAGCACCTTGAGTCTTGGCAGCTTGAGCAAGCACCACCTGTTCCTGGCAACAATGGGACAAATCCACGGTCTTTAGGACTCACCCCAAACTATTAATGTGAGCACCAAGAGGGTCTCCTTACAGCTTGCACATATGAATCTTGCATGAACCCATAGCAACAAATTAGATGAAAAGCAGCAGACCGGGAGTCTGAAAAACAACAACATACTCTATACAGCAGACCCAAGAAAATCCTCCAACTCTATTCTAGAAGTAATCTTTAAACTCAGTTCATACCCTGAACTAACACAGTGAGAATGGGCCGGGGAGATTTCAAGCCCTTATACCAAGCATCGTAAGTTCGTCCAGTGCCCAGCTGCAAGGGGTGGGGAGCAGTAATACTGAAGATCAGGAGGAGGGAGGAGGATAAGAAAGGGCCTCTGGCATCGAGGCAACGGGAGAGCCGAACGAGTCACCGAGGGCACCCCGATGGGGGTGTGTGCCCCACAGCTGCTCCGCTGTGGGCCCCGTGGCTGCTCCGCTGTGGGCCCTGTGGCTGCTCCACTGAGGGCCCTGTGGCTGCTCCACTGAGGGCCCCGTGGCTGCTCTGCTGTGGGCCCTGCAGCTGCTTTGCTGTGGGCCCCACTGAGGGCACCCCATGGACTGGACCTGCCCCCACTCATAGCACGGCAACGGGGTGGAGCCAGGCAGTCTGCTCTGAGCATAGGTGCTTTTCCACCTCCGACCATGACAGTTTGTATACACCCATGCATGCTATAGTATAGTCTGAGGTAGCTATATCTCTTCCCAAGGTGAGAGTCCAGGGGTATAGATAAATCCAGGAATACAGTTACTATCACAGGGAAGATGACTGATTGAGTGGTAGGGCAACGGAGATGAGGGAGGAGAAAATTGAATGACCAAATGGGCCATCATCTGTGTAACTGAGTAACATTTGGAGGTAACATTATGTAGGACAACATCCAGAGCTAATTCCCTTCTATGTTCTCTATAATTTGTATTTCCTCAGTTGTTTTTGTATTAACAGAAGTGAAGATAACTTTATATTATGCAGCATCCAGTGCTGATTCCCTACTATCTTCTCTATAATTTGGTATTTCCTTTAATGTTTATGTGTTAACTAATGTGAAGATAACATTATGTAATACAGCATCCAGTGCTAATTCCCTACTATGTTCTGTATAATTTTGTGTTTTCAATATTGTTTATGGCTTATTCTGGTTCATATGTCTCCATTCTTTTGTCTTTAAAATAAAAAATAAAAAATAATCACTTTTTAAAGAACAAACCTTTAAATTTTATTCACTAGGACCTAAAGAATGGGACTGTATTAACATTTACACTTTTCTCTCATATTTGTCTTCACTTTCTGCCATCAGATATGCTTTTTATTTTATTTATATTATAAAAGCATGATTTTAGTGATCATTTTTCATAAAGTCAATATACTTATCCCAGTTTTATAAGATAAAAAAGTTTCATATGAATCAGAAAAGAAACTTTGGAAAATAGGTTCTTTCTTCCCTGTCAAAAGCATTTGCTAAAAATCAATAGTAGCTGCTGAATGACTAAGAAAGAGGTATTGTGGTAAAAGTGAGCCTTCCTTATTTTTCATTTCACTTAAAAAACTATATCACAATAGATGTCTTCCTGCACCCAGAAAGAAAATGATTCTTTTCCAAGTTCTGTTTGAAATGTTTCTCTCTGTTCAGAGATATTTCACGTGGTAGACAGTATGACCAGTTAGGTTATGCTATGAGTTGAAGTGTCCTCTAACTGTGTTTCACTGTTTAATCAGAGGTTAGAAAAACTTTTGCAACAGAACTATAATTAGAAGATCCACCCAGGAATAAAGTATTGGGTTAATACTATGGCCTCAGCCATCTCCTATAAATAGACCACTCTCCTCTCCCACCTCCATTAGAAGGTCTTTCTTTCTTTCTTTTTTTTTTCCTTCCTTCCCTCCTTCCTTCATTGTGTATGGTACAGGGGATTGAACCCATGGCCACTTGTGTGCTAGGCAAGCTCTGTAACAGTGGGCTACATTCCCCACCTGAGAGATTTCTTTATCAGGCATGCTTTCAAGTCATTGACAGACCATCCATTGTAAGCAGTTAGCACCCTGGGTCTAGAGGTGCCATGCTAGGGCAGCCAAAGTTAGTTTCCTTGGGGAAAATTAGGTCAGCCACATTTAATGTGAATGGAGCCTATTATATTCCTAGGGCACTAATTATGCCTTTAAAAGATGAATTCTGATCCTTCTGAATTTTAGATAGCATAGAGAATACTCTATCATTTCATATATACATTTTCATTTCTTGACATTTTGCCTTCTTAGATCTATCATTTTACTCAGTTTAGATAAGATTAAATCCTATGACACTAAAATTACAAAATTATATAGCCTCAACCTATCACTATTTTCTTATGATGTCTTAAAGACCTCAGGGCAGTATTTCTTTACGTGACCTTAGTAGTACAGTTCCTGCTCACTTTTAAGCATGCTGTATAGAGTACTGGCCACCATGGTGTAGCAGGGATAGCAAAGATCTGAAATCTCAACTGTTTGTGTAGCTCTCTACCAGCCCTGTGGCTTCCATCAGGCTGGTCCTGGGAAAGATGAGGGAGAAGGCAATGTCAGTGTTGGGCAACAGAGATTAGAGGGTCAGTGAAATAGATAGGATGGTCGGTGCAATTGAATGAAATAGGTAGAATAGAGCTGCCTAAAAGTGCTTGCTTGTGGAGGATAAGTTTGAGTCATTTGTAGGAAAATGGGTGCACCTTGAGACCACAATGTGAAATGTACTAAGTCAGACACACGAGCTTAAATACCAAATGGTTTCTCTTATATGGAACCCAAAGTATAAATGAAGAGCAAATTAAAAGATAGGTAGGGAGGTAGATCTTTTGCAAAAGGGAGGGAGACCAAGAGATGGGGACTTGGAGAGGGGAAGGGGATAAAAGAAAAAAGAGTTAAGATGCGCTGTAGGACTTGTGGAAAGATGGCGACCGGGTAAGCAGCAGAGAAAGAGCCTCTCAGAGGGTAACCATCCAGACACTGGAATATAGCAACATGAGAAAGACAAGGAGGAGAGGAGTGGCTCCCCTGGTCCCAGGAAGGTTTGAAATGAGAACTGAAGCCCTCCGAAAGAGCAAACAAGATCCCTTCCTGAGGAAAAGCTCAGGTGGCTGCCATGGCCCAATTAGAGAAAGAGGGAGTCACCATACACATTCCCGGCCCACTCTGTCATTCCTACACCTGCAGCTTCAGCATTGGAAGCTCACACCTGCAGGAGCCTCCCGACTCAGCCAGAAGAGAGCAGAATTCTGAGAGCTGGGCCAAAACTGGAGTGGAAAAAGCACAGCCTGGAAAAAAAGCAGTGGCAGTTGGGAGGTGTCAAACCCAGCTTGATGATGAACAGGTACAGCAGTCACTAAAGCAGAATGCCCACTCTGCTGCAACCATTCTAATCAGCACCCTGAGACAAAACGAAGACAAAGGAACCAGTACACAGCCTGCCACACCCAGCTCTGTGTCTGCCCTGAGGCAGTGGCCTGCTACCTCTGCCCTGTGACAGCAACTACCACCAGACAGCAGCAAAGAGCAGCAGCAGCAACCCTAGGGCCACAGCAATACCCTGGGGTCCAGCCAATGAACAAACAGGAACTGGAGCACAACAGTAAGAGTGAGGTACAGATGGAGGTGGACCACAGGGCCCCACACCCTTCTCACTCCAACACCAAGCAGGAAACACAAGTTGAGGTACCGGACTCCACCTCCCACCCTGAACACCCTCTGTGAGTACCTTGAGACTTGGTGCCCCTCGTGCCCAACATGTGTTCTCAACGGCAATGGGCAGAGTCCACGGGCTTCAGGACCCACTGTAAACTGCTAACATGAGCACCAAGACGGACTTCATACCACTTGCATGTATGAACCTTTTATGAAACCATAGCAACAAATTATACGAAAAATAGCAGTCCTAGAGACCGAGAGATGACAACATAGTCTACACAGAAGATCCAAGAAACTCCTCTAGTTGTCTCCTAGAACTAATTACTAAACTTAGTACACACCCTGGACTACCTCAGTGAGCATGAGTGAGGGAAACCTCATACCACTTATGCACAGCATTCATAATTTGAAGCAGCCATGTGTCTTCCCAATGTGAGAGCCTGAGGGAATGAATAAAACCAAAAAGTACAGTTATTATCAGAGGGAAGATAACTGATTGGGTGGAAGAACAATGGAGATGAGGGAGGAGAAAATTATTTGAGAATCACACATGCCTTTATTTGTATAACTGAGTAACAAATGTGAAGATAACATTATATAATACAGCAACCGTTGTTAATTCTCTACTATCTTCTGTATAATTTTATATTTCCTTTATTGTTTTTGTGTTATTCTGGTTTGGTTGTTGATATGTCTGTTTGGTTGTTGATATGTTTACATTCTTTTGTCTTTAAAATAAAAAAAGATGTATTTTACAGAAGTACAGCTCCCAAAAGAAATGAAGCAATCATGCAGTGCAAATATGTACCAGTAAAAATTAAAATTAAAAATAAATGCTTCTTTGTCTACAAAGGAGCTGCAAGGCCCTTAGGATGGATGCCCCAAGAGCAGAGCCAGAGGCGACCACTGCCATGAACGTGACTCCACAGCAAGGTGTCCAGGAGAGATGTGCGGCAGGATGAGAGCTAAAAGGGGAGGCAGTCACACAGGTGCTATATGAAGCAGGTCTGGGAGGGCAGTGAACTCAGGCCCTCAGGGGAGCCCTGTAGCCCAGGCAGGTCGTTTCAGAGCAGGCCTGATACAAGGAGTGTTCTTCCTGTCATCAGTCATCATGGAAGGCAGTGTCCCCAACCAGGGGCTAGTGCTGTTAGGAAGGTGAATCAGCATCTGGGTATAAGAGGATGATAGAACACAGAGATTAAGGTAACACACCAACAGTGTCTACGACAGGTCCCAAGAAAATAATCTGTGTACTGGCTTTATGAAACTTATACCCCCAAACATTCCCCTGCAATAAAACTCCAAAGGATCTAGTAAAACGTCCTGCAGAATCCTTCAGTAGTCATAAAACAAAGGATTTCTTCTTTCACATAGATAGCAAACACTTTTTCTCTTTGAATAACATCAATTTTATTATTTCTTGAAAAGAAGAAATGCCAAGCCTCATTCTCTGCTAGGGAACTGAATTTTTATGGGCCGACCAACGCTGATGGAAATTGAGACCAGTGGTTAGCACATGGAGTCCTCTTCTCTCTAGATCACCTCTTCTACTACATGAGATGCTGTGAGGACAAACAATTAAAAAGACATTTCTAACCACCTCTTTAAGCTTTTAAGACTATTAAGTAAGGCTGAGGACATAGCTCAGTGCCTGCCTGGCAAGTGCAAGGTCCTGAGTTCAATTTTGGGTTTAAAAAAAATAAAGATGGCAGTGATATACTTTCAACAAATTTTTCACGTGTATTCCCTTCATAGAATTTTACAGATTCTCTTTTGAATTCTAACAATGTTTTGTGTTCCTTGATAAAAACTACAGCATACTGAGAATTTAAATAAGCATGCATGCCTATAAATGTTCAATATTATAATGTGTATATATTTATGTAATTTATGTAATATCTTTGTTTTAAAGCCTCAAGAATAATTTTCCTCAGTCTTAGCTATTTTTATGCAAATTTCTGTATTCCATGGATTTATAAAAATTGAGAGCAGTCACATGGGCTACTTTCATCAGTAAAGGGCTTGCGTTAACTGTGTAAACTGCCCACTGTATTTGGGGTAATCAATTATTGTGAAAACATGTTTGTCTATTGTTTTTTATTTTTGAATTTGTATCTTTTGATAATAAGAGTTAAATTTTTCCTTTTTAAAATTTTTAGTTACACATGGAATATTCCAGTTAAATGGACCGAGAATAATGTATCAGCTACTGTAGTCTACAATAGGTCAGAAAAAGGAGGTAAATACCAGTTGATTTATTTCTTCTTTGAATTGATGTAATACATTAAAATACTATAAGCATAAAAATCAACAATAAAATTCAAAGTTATGTAAATTTAAGCTAAAATAGATTTCTTAAATAATTTATCAGTGATTCCAAATCTTTATCTATAATAAGAACTTTTTCTACCTTGAGATATTCTTTTTACAATTTATTATGACATACCATAATTTATACCAACAACCGAGGATAGAAGGACATACGCAACCATCGAAAGACCAGGTGTAAACTGACTTCCTTCCTTCCTCCCCTCGCTCCTTCCTGCTTTCCTTCCATCCTTCCTCTCTCCCTCCTTGCCTATTCCTTCCATCTTCCTGTTTCTTTCTTTCTATCAGATAAGTAAGCCTTGAATTTCTTAAAATGTTATATAATGAGCCTTTTTTAATGTGCCAATTTAGTCTATTCATTTTCTTCAAATATATTTCTGTGTTCTTGTTCCATCGATTTGTCTTTTCCTTACTTGGAAAACCTTAGGTAAAAATAAAGAGATATTACACAGACCTCCAAACCATTGGGGAAATAATAAATAAGGCAGGTGTTAGCAACAGTCCCCAAAGATTCTTGCTCCTCATACTTTTACCACTGTACTTGTTCTGTGTTTCAGTCAATTTTAGAGCAGTTTCATCACCTTAGGAAAAAATCTCATGCCCCCTAAACAGCCGCTAATCTATCTAGACAACTGTATATAAATGAAATGATGTACATAATGTTCTCTGACTTTTTTTCAATTAATGTTAACCATGTTATAGCCTAAAAGAGCACTTTATTCCTTTTCATTGCCAAGTTATACCTGATTGTATGGATATACCACCTTTTCCTTACCCATGGATCAGTTGATAGGTATTTGAACCATTTCCACCCTTTATCTTTCATGATAATCATTTGTGTACAAGTTTTTCTGTGGATCTAGTAGGTTCTCTCTTCCTGCTTTATTTTTTTTAACTCTATTGTAAACTCTTGAGATTGTGGTTTCACTATGAACTCTACCAGCATTGGATTTATGGAAGGAAGGCTCCTTTGTCTAGGGGGTCTTCTTAAAAGAGATCACTATTGCAACAGAGCTTTCCCTTCATCATTTATACTAACAATTGTGATAACATTGTGGTCAGCTATTTTGAATTTTTCCAGAAATCCCAGATAATACCATTTGTCTTAGCATTAACATACATTTGGGGGGCTGGGGATATAGCTCAGTGGAATAAGTGCTTGCCTGGCAAGCACAAGGTCCTGAGTTTGATCCCTAGTACCGCAAAAAAACAAACAAACAAACATACATTTGGGTTGTGTGTGAGTACCAAGTCCTAGCTCTTGTGTTCTATCTTCTGCCCATTTTCTTACTCATAAGCATATTTGCCAAAGGAACATGGAGAAGAGAGAAAAAAGACCCTTACAAATGTGTAACAGTACAGTAAAAGGCACAGTAAGGAGATTAGGCTTTCACTGGATGGGTTTCGTGGATTTGGTATAGCTATTAACATATATTTTCCCCATTCTTCACCACGTTTAACTGAAGGTTGGAAGAATGTCTTGGCAGCAGCTTGATTTGCTGTTTACAAATTTTAAAAATGAATAACTTATCTACTCTAACACAATTTATCCAGCATTTTCATAGACTGCAGGTAAATTTATCCAGGTGAGTTTACCAGGTAACTAAGCCTTCCTCTATAAATTTATTTAGAAAATAAATTTCAAAAGTTTAGAATAAACATTCTTTCAGTATTTTTATGTACTTACTGGGTAGAATATTTAGTATGCTGAATTTAATTCTCAAACAATTAATTCAGGCAAGTGTTTACGGCATACACCTGTAATCCCAGTATTTGGGGGACAAAGAGTTGAGGCAGGAGGACTGTAAATTCAAGGCCAGCGTAGGAAACATGGCAAGGTTCTGTCTTGAAAATAAAACCAAAACAAAGCAGGTATTTATTAAAACTAATATAGAAGCCAGATGCTGGCTTGGAGATAATGTTGGGGTTGGGGAAGCTCCAGCCTTCCCCGTGTGGACGGTGGTGCAGAGACTCACACAGTGAGGGGAGCCACAGGACAAGCACTGGCCGCGATTGGGGACCAGAAAGGTTACTATCAAAAATGACACCGAGACCAAGAGCTTAGGAGCTCACCATAGAGTTTGGTGGGTGACAGGGTTGACAGAGTGTAGGGGAACTGTGGAGGGGACAGAAGGCTGACATGAACATGGGAGGAGAGAGGACTTTCTTTTCTGTCCCCTTGGGCTGACATTTAACATACTTCTGGCTCTAACTATTGACTTACCTGTTTCTCCTCCCCGTGGGCATTCTTAGAGGAACGGGTGCTTACTTGCTGTTGCGCGTGAGCACAACATCCCCCATCGGGCGCTGTCAGCAGGCGCCTAATACTTGCTTATGGCGTGAGAGCGTGCGAGAGTGAGTGGGTCGTGGACGAATGAAAATGCTCTGATGCTCATAGAGCTGTGACGACAAACCCACCTTTATCTGAAACTTCAGAGTCATAACCAGTGACCCCGCCGGAAGCGAACTACGCATCTCTTCCTACTTCGAAGCGCCCGCTCCGTTTCTAGGCTGTGCCCTAAGTTCCTGTTTCCTGTTTGAGGGCATCTTCAGCTCCTCGCGCAGAGCACAGATGACGAACATGTCCTGAGTGCACTGAATGGGCACCCAGCTCACGTTACCCAGCCTGCCTCCCTCCTCCTGGTTTCTTTGATGATTCACCAGTTAGAAATTCCCCAGGCAATAGCGGGACTTCCCCCAAGATATTTCATTTTCACTCATATCGTACATGATCTTTTAAGCATTAGAAAAAAATGAAATTTATACTTTTCAAATAGCAAAGAAGACCTCTATCACAAAACCTTTTCTGGCTATTTCAACCTGTCCTAAAACAAAAACAAAACAGCCTTCTTACTTTAATAAATACTAGCTGGATCCCATTTTGAAGGGATTTATTCTTATCAAATGAGTTTATTCTTACCAATGTATTACACGTTTTCTTATCCTCATCATGGGATTTTTACCATGAAATAGTCATTAGATATACTTTTCTCTCTAGTATATTTCATATTAGTTTCATTGGTCCTTATTTCTAGAATTGTGCTGTACTTTAAACAAAGTAATAATAATTTAAGGTGCTTTGCTCCCTCTTTTCTTTTTCAAATAAATTATAAACTCCTTGAAGACACAAACTACACATCCTATTCCTTGTACCCTGTCCACATAATAATAAGATACTATGCACATGCTAGGAGCCTGATAAGTGCTTGCTTAACAAAGGGTCATGTTTTCCAGTCTACTATGTTTTTAGAGATCACCTGTACATTTTGTTTATGTCTCTATTTTAGTATCAGCTACTCGTTTGGAGGTCAATGCATCTACGTTTAGTAGCGTACTATGCTTTTGCTCTTAATTTTCTACTCTCTAACTATCAGTGTGATTGCAGGTAATCAATCTTGCTAAAATAGTATTTTCAAGTAGGCATTTCTAAGAACATAGGGTCAAAGAGAGGGCCTAAGTCTTCAGAGAAGTAAAGACTGTGGTGACTACTCTTCTTACTCCTACATTTGAAGGTACCCTCTGGAGACTTTATGAAATTCTGACTAACACAGATATGGAATTTGCTAAAAATTTATAATAGCTATATTTAAAAGTGTATTCCCCACCTAATGATGAGCATATGTTTTCAGATATGATGAGTGGCAAGAGGGAAGAACTTTCTTCATTTTTTCAAGCTAAGCCATATGGAATTTGCAAACTTTGGGTGATTATGGATTCAGTTTTGCTGGTTTAGAAGCTCAGTTCATCAGTTCAACTCTGGTCAGCCCCAAGTCTTGGAAGATTTATTCACCTAAACCAAACATACAAGAGATTAACCAAGAATGCTAATTTGTTAATTTACACAGATAAAATATACTGGCCTTGCGAACCAGCAAACTCATATCAGCTAATTAGGTATCTCTTCCCAGGAAGAAAGTTTACTTAGGAAGGATTAGAGGAGAGTTAAGGTAGATAGATTATTTTAAAGATGTCATCAAGCTGTGACAGCCAGATATATTGCATTATCCAAATGGGTCTAATTATTGCATTTAGCAACTGTCAATAGTGGCCTGATGCCATAAAAGTTCCTTGTTTGTGCAGTAGTCCCCAAACAGATATTCCTGGCTTGCCACCTCCTCCGAGGTGACTTGCTACCAAATTACAATTTAGAATCCTGTTTTCCCCATTCTTGTAGTTCTACCACCCTCTGTGTGTTGGCTTCCCTTGCTGGATCTTTTGTACCTGGGCAGAGGTGGGGAGGCTCATGGAGGACCAGCCTAATAGTGCATTTGTTACTTCTGTCTGTGTTGTGTGACCAGTTCTCAATCTTGTGCTTCTACCTAACCACAAGGGCGGCTAGTATCTACAGTGTAGCTCTGTGCAGAAAGCAAAGGGAGCAGCGCGGTAAACAGCTAACTGATCTATGCCGTGTGCCTTCCTGTCTGTGGACCCAAACCTCTCAAATGCCTGGAGCACTTCTGTAAGTTCAGCTGGGCACTAGCTTTCTGGGGCTGTTGGAGACACATGGACAGATCTTCACTAGCCAAACCTCCTTGGCAGTTTTTCTTTCCAACAGCCAAAACCAGCACTGATGATAATGCTTCCTCATGATAGACAGGCAGGTTCCCTTTTTCCAGTCCCCTGTTCATTGCATATTACATGTTTAAACTACTCCTTTCCCTTCAGGCAGATACTTTAGGCCACATACTGCAGTTTGAGGGTGATCTTGTAATTACTGCTATTACAGTCATGAATACTTTCTTGAATGGATTATTTATTGAAAGTGTTTTCAGATGGAAAATCAATCTATTTACAATAGATCATGTCGGCCTAAATTTTAGGGTTTGAAGTTTTCTATCTTGACCCCAAATAAGATGGTATATTTTACTTGAAAGTTTTAGCTCTTGAAGCATACTTCATATATCATTAATCCAAAAGTACTGCACTTGTAACTTTCAACCCTTTTACTTTTAGGTGATACATAAAATTTAAAAGATGTATTCTTTCTTTTTTTTATTCTAAAGAAAATAGTACAAAAAAAAGAGAACAATAATGAAATACAAACAACACAAAGCAAGGACATTAAAAATGATACAGGGTTTCAAACCAAATGATAGGGATTAACAGTGGTTGTTATATTACATATTGTTATCTTCAACGAAGTTGCTCAGATAACCAGATGTAAGAATAGAAGATTGATCAAATCATTAGAGAATAAGAAAATAATAATTTAAAAGAACATTAGCAACACTACATAGTGTCACTAAGCTGGATTGTAGGAATCCACCAATGGTTGTTGTACCACAAATTGTCATTGTCACATAAATTGCTCAGATTACCAGACACAAGCATGCAAAATAATTTGTTTAAAAAAGTAGTGCCACTCAGCCCTTAGGTACTAAAGAAAAATGATCCCTTATCTAGGACTCTCATGTTATCACAAGTTATTTGTCATAACTTGTTTAAAATATTGTAACTACATAAAATAGTAACAATAACTGTCATGTGTTCCTCTTTTGAAAGGGTAATCACAGGTTTTCTCTACCATTTAGACAAATATTGAAAGGGAAAAAATGAGAATTTCTTAGAGTTCCCTATGCAGAAAAAAGTTCACTCAGCACTTTGATGCACAGAACTAGTAAGAAACAGCACAAAACAATTTATAAGTTGACAGAATATTATGTGGCCATTATACTTACATTTTCAAATATGTAGGTGAATTACAGAATATTAACAATATAATTTCAAGTGAAAACTATTACTAACCATAAAAAAGTAGAGTCTCATGATCTATGAGGTGTGTTTGCATCTGTGTGTACATAGAACATATACATACATGATAAAAACATGTTAATGTGCTGTAATTTTTATGTTTTTTGGTATACTTTAAAAAATATTTTCCAAGTGTTCTATAAAGAACACATGTTATTACCACAATCAGAAAAAAAACTAAAAGGAAACATACACCTAGAATAGGCATCATTATTTTAGCCCTGCTTACTGTCATGTAACTGAACTGCTGAAAAGTATTTTGCTGTTGACAACTGTCCCAAAAGTAGTATGAACTTGGAAACTCTTTAACTACTGACTTCCTGAGTCTCAACTTCCTCATGCATAAAGTGAGAAAAATCACAGTAACTCTAGACAGGCTTAACTGGGTACATATAAAGCACACTAAAACACTGCAGTATTTAGATGGATTGCCAGGAACTTCTCAATGTTATTTATATTTGCTTTGCTATTTATAGAACTGGCAGCATATCCCCTTTCACAATAATGGGGATAGCTACCATCTGTTGGATACATAAGACACAGCTATGTGACCAACACTTTGCCTATGTTATCTTATTTAATCTTCCCAACAGCTCAGAGAAGGATTTTTATCCATATTTTCCTCCTGGTGAAATGGCACACAGAAGGGTCAAGTGATTCGGCCAAGGTTACACAGATAGTAAGTCACAGAGAAAGGATTTTATCCCAGGCCTGTCAGACTCAAAAGTTCACGTTCTTTCTTCCGTAACATATGCTTTATGCTTAGCGAGAGATACTCCTCCTGATGCAAACATGCAAAGGGTAAGGTTGCCAGAAGATTAGCTTTCTTTCAACAACCTGTCCATGGGAGAATGACAAAGAAAGATTAATACCACACGAGCGAGGTAAGGGTTTATAATTTGTCAAGTACCTGCTCTGAAAGGTCCTAAAGAAACTTATTGTCTTGTTGAAGAGCTTATTCATATATAATGAAAAACTACTGTGTCCTGGATATCTTCCAGACCTCGTAGATGAGTCCAAAATTTAAATCATCTCTCCTCCCAGCTGACCTACTTTCCTCTGTACCTCTAATGGCAGCGCCATTATTCATGGAGTCACTCAAACGTCTTCCTTCCTCTGAATGTCGACATCAAGTCAGAAAAAGGGCTGCGTGAGATGTATCTTGAATATATCACCTTCTTCCTATTTTCATCATCTCCACATTAGAGTAAGCCCTTAGCCTTTCTTGTCCTAGACCAATGATAGCAAACTGCTCTTTCAGAGGTGAGTACCCGAAATACAGCCCCAAACCCACTTACTTATCTCAGAGTGCCAACACTGCAATTAAACCTGAAACTGAGGTTTTAGTTCAGAAAAAACACCTCAAACATTAACATTTTTTTCTTAAAAGAAAAAAATAGCACACATGACATGGGCTCACCACTGCTATGCCTAATTACAGTGTATTCTCAGTCTTTTTGTCTCTAAAATCTCCTCTAAAATGTCTCTGGTATTGCTATCAAGGTAAATGTCTTCCTTATTTTTAGCAAACCAATTTGAGAATGTTACGTCCTTGGTTAAAAATCTCCTCTATCCTCTCACCTTGCCGAAGGTGGGTTCTTTAACATGGTGTGTGACTCTTCACAGTGAGGCTTTAGCCTTGCTTGCAGCCTCAGTTTATATTTTCTAGGATCATTGCCTACATTGCCACTATATTCAACTGTGTGGAATTCTTCAAATGTACTGTTTCCAAAGCATTTTTTAAATTGTATATTTTCTACGCCCATAAAAACTATGTGAATTGAGCATTATAGGAATAGTGCTAATATTGATCATGTCACAGTATAGCTATTTTTAAGCATGCATGTTTTACCTGAAACACAAGTCTCTGCTCCTTTGAGGTTGGGCTTCTGAAATATGTATACTAGCACCTTGTGTCAATAGTGGATGCTACTTTACCAAGAAACCTAATTTGGTAAGTCCATTGACTAAGAAAGAAAACCAATGTTACAGTCAATTGAAATGAGGAAGCAGGAGACCTTGCAAAGATAAATAAAATGGGAAGCACAAGTATGGAACAGACTATACAATGAGAATGCTGCATTTGGGTTTTAACTGTATTGCAGGCCTTCTTGACATTTGAAAAGCATTACTGATTTCAAACCAGTGTGCGTCAGCTTCAGTGGTCAACGTTAATTGACACCACATTGTTTTCAATGTCTACATTTTATTCCCTCCCCAGGCTGCCCAGTAAATATTCTTTATGTCATTAACCCATTATAATCAGGAATAAATGAATTACTCCAGAAGACCTGGACCCTCTCTGTCTTTTGGCGTTGTTTTCCTTTATTAAAGGATTGGCCAGCATAAAACTATTGCACCCATTTGGCAAGCTTCTATTAGTAAGAAGTGTAAGTCACAAAGGACAACATGCATACTGCCACGATTCCTTTTTCAGCTTTTCCCAGTGACATTCTAAAGTTAGGTTACTAAGAAAGAATTAGGCTTTGGGGCTTTGGATTCTAATCAAATTTGACTCCTTGAGTTAATATTTCTTTTCTTTTCTTTTTTACCCTCTGGGTCTAATTTCTCTGTGTTTACAATATATGCAAACATGTTTCTCATTAGTGTTTATTTACTACCACAGGAATCACTTTGAAATCTCCTGATCCTAATGGAAATGATTTTCTCAAAATAAACCCAGATCATATTGGATTTTATCGTGTAAATTATGAAGTACAAACTTGGGAACAGATAGCTTCTGCTCTTGTGTCAAACCACACGGTAAGAGACAGCAATGGTTATGAATGGTTTTGTTTCTGTTCTAGGAACAACATTTTAATGATACTAATTTTTGAAACACTTTGAGAATCATGTTTTCATCTCCTTCCCTCTTCTCTTTCCAGGACTTTTCTTCTGCTGACCGTGCAAGTTTTATTGATGATGCTTTTGCCTTGGCAAAGTAAGTTTTGTAGCAATGTTAGATCACTTAAAATGCCATGGGCCTTAACATAATTTTTTGAATAATTTACAACATTTAGGTGTTAAGCAGTTCAGTCTAAAATATCAAAAACCAAGATTTTTTTCAAAAACCAAGATTTTAAAAATTATTTTTCTTGACCCTTTTTAAATGTGCATATGAGCCACATATCCAAAACACTGAGATTAGCTCTTAACATATAAAAACTTACCTACTCTATTGGCTTTGAGTGTAGTTTATTCTGTATCAGAGTCCTGGAGCTGCTGGGAGTGATATTCATATGTGCTCAAAGGCGTACTTCATAATTTAATTTAGTATTTATTTATTTATTTATTTATTTATTTTTTGCGGTACTGGGGATCGAACTCAGGACGCGCTTATTCCACTGAGCTATATCCCCAGCCCTCATAATTTAATTTAATAAAAGGTTGATTTAATAAAACAAAGTGGTTCATTAGTTTGGTGAACCCAAGCTCACTGTAAGATTTCAATGCCTGAATTCTCAGAACTTGTTCTGATCTCAGACCGGAAGAATGAGCCATGGTGCTCTATGATTGACTGGAGTTAAGGTACCAACCACTAAGGAGTCTGGCTTTTTCCTCCATGACTACCTGAAGGCAGCCTGCTCTTGGGTAATCAGCATGGGTTGGGGTGGGGCAGAAGAGTAGTAACCATGGTACCTCCACATGTTTTTCATGTAGTCAGCATTAGTAATTTCAGCAAGTTTTGGGGACACTGCAGGAACTGGTGGCACAGCTGATTTTATTTCTCTGCATTTGCTGTGGCCTCATTTTAAACCTGAGCAAGATGCTGATTAGGAGATGCCACTTGCTTAGGTAGCCTCCCTTGGCTCATTGTTGGGGGTGGGTGCCCCTCTTATGGTCCATCTTTCCTCTAAGTATCACACTGGAACTGCTAATTAACTGTAACCGTGAAAGTGAGTCTTGGGAGGTAGACACCTAAGCCTGCTCATAGCTGCAGGCTGCCCCATGGAAGGTGCTGGGTGAGTATGAACTAAGCAGATGGCATCTGGGCAGCGGGACAGCATGGAAGGCATGGGAGAGTCTTCATGTGGACTTCTTGATGGCATATTGGGATTCAGAAAACCTTTTTGACATTTTTCAAGGAAAGAATTGCAGGGTTTAAAAGCAGGCTTTGAAGCCTGATGAAAATCCTGGTACCACATAAATTCTTCACCTCAGTTTTCTTGTTACTGAAGATAGGGATGACCTATAAGACACTTATGTTGTATAAATAATAGACATAAGGCACCCCAGTCTTGTAGAGGATGCTCAATAATAAACAATAGTAATTGTATTTATTTCTAGTGCTCTAGGAGACTGAGGCAGGATGATCAAAGGTCACACCCACCATGGGCAACTTACCAACTTGGCAAAATGCCCAATCAGTCAATCAGGTGGGAGGGGCTGGGGTTGGGGCAGGAACTCACTGTAAATATCCTGGGTTTCATCCCTAGTCATGGCAAAATAAATCCACACATGTATTTAATGTATTTATGCAAATATATATGTATGTTACTTGACAAAAGTGCATCTAACTTCCAGCAGAGATGCATTTAAAACAACTCAGAGTGTGTGATCTAAGCTCTCCTCATAGGCGGTGTGCACTATGTGTGGCGCTTTAGTGAATCTTCAAATTTAAACTTCACATTTAAATTTCCCTGATATGTAATAGATTGTTTGCATCACATTACAGTATGCCATTAGCTCATTTAGTAAATATGTGTTAAGCACCTACTATGTACTAGGCACAGTACATCCTGGGGAATTAAGTGGTAAAAGAAGATGATCAATAAATACTTTAAAACATAACAAAATCATGTAGAATAACAAAACCACTTAGAATTTTTTATGGGAAGCTCTCTAGATACATCTCACACCCTGATCGCTTCTAAACCCAGCTTCTTGGCTGTTAAACTGCCTATAGTTAATTTCCATCCCAGTACAGCCCAGAAGAGTTTGCTCTAAAATAAGGTGAGCACCTGTCAAACAGCTTTCTCTCTCTCAGGAACTAGATATAAAGCCAATAGTTCTCAGTACTGAAAGGCTTCCTGACATTTTCTTTCAACTCCTTGACCATCACCTCATAAAACTTTTAAGAGTTCTGGAAAGGATGAAAGTGAAACAAATCTGAAAACCCGAAACATACGTAGGATCATTCAACAGAGCTGGACATACCTGAGTTCTCACCTGGGCTGGTTTCCCACAGTAACATGTGAGGAAGATGGGAGTCAGAGAGTAACAGACACCATCAGGGCTGGATAGGGCTCAGACTGGCCACTCCAAAACTGATGCAAGTAAGGGCAGGAACGTGTGTTAAGCAGTTCCACAAGTGCCTATGGTAAGGATAGAATCCACATAGGTCTATCAACGTGTTCAAAAAGAAGTGAAGCTTTTATGCATCTAAAAATAAATGTAGGCTTCATTGCTCTTCAAAGTCAGCCTGAAGAGCTAGTATTTTACCACCCTGGTGGAATATTTAGATGGGCCCATGACTTGCTCAGGGAAGAAATGAAAATTCACCCCATCACTTCTAGTTCCCCAAACCTTTGCAGTTCTGTAATATGCCCAGTCCAGTAAAATCAGCAAAGCTGCTGACATCAAGCAAAGGTCCCATCAGTCCCCCATTCAGGCTGCCCAGCCACAGTGAGACGGGGCCTTGACTTCCTCTTCCTTTCCCTGTTCGGAATTCCCCCTTTATCCCACCTACCATGTGCCTCTGGTTCCCCCAAAGTTGAGGCAAAAAGAGCAAGGAGGGAGCATCGGAGAAAGGATGGAAGATCCTGACATGCTGTGGGTGTTTTTCTACCTTTGGTGTCCTCTGAACTTTGTACATCTTTCTTGCTGTCCCTTCACCTCATGGGAGGTTCTCATAGGGTTTTTCCACCCACACTCATCCCATCACTGAGAATCTTTCCTGCATGTTTCCCTTGAGGGAGATAAGGGGAAATCTCTGACCTACCCTGCTCTGTATGAAGTATTTATGTATCCTTTGCCCTGACAATGTTTGGAGGAGCAGGTCACCCCACACAGTGCCACCTTTTCACTCTGAGGCACCAGGCAAACAGTCTCATCCTTTAGATTTCTCAGATTATCAGACACCAGGCCATGGTGCCCTCAGGCTCCAGGATCTCAGAAGCAACCTCTTCCAGTGGGTTCACTGAACCCTCTCTGCTCTGGCTTGATGTGAGGGAAGGGTATCCACAAAGCACTGTGCTATGTCTCACTCTTGCCCCGGCCTCCCCACCCTCTTACACAAGATGTTGGTGTCTTATCAATTGAGGGTCACAAAGCTCTGTCCTTGACTCTGCTAATCTTCCCATGGTCTTGCATCTTAGTTTATAGCAAGAATCTTGGTCTTGGGGTCTTACCCAAACTTAAACAGAGCTCTTTCTCCCCACTTGTTATGATAGTTTTATTTTGCTTTTCTTCCCTATGGCTTGTTTGTGCTTTGTAGACCACTGTTTGCTATAGCCAGGAAAAGATGGGTAAGCCTGTGAGTGGGGACAGGAACCAGTAGGTGAGGGGAAAATGACAGAGAAGATGACACACTTAAGCTAGTGATCCAAGCAGAATTGCACCTAGGTTTCTAAGAACAACAGTTCCAAGGATATCCAAGAGGGCCATGCTAGCAAATAAGGACCAGCAGGTGAATGTCAGCCATCAAGCAAGAGTCTGGACCTCTTTAGAGGTAACATTTGTATAGGCATTTGAAGAGATGGGAACAGAACACTGTAGAACTGCCAAAGCAACTCTTGGCACCCCTTTATGGACTGCTCTTAAAGGGAAGGAGAAGGAAAACAGGAAATGAATCCAAGGAGATTTAGCTGATTGCAGTGACACTGTTTTAATGCACAAACCCAAATTTAATTGGCAAGTTAATCAGCTGGGAACTTTTCATTGTTCTCCACATCATGTAGGAGCTCTGCAGAAGAACTGATGAGCGTGTGGGTTGCTTCTACCCACCCACACACCTCTCATGACCAGTTTACTGTCCTACCACAGGGCCCTGCTTGATGAGATAGTACTTTTAACTCAGGGTCCTCTAAGAAAGACTGTGTAGTCTTTTCAAATTATGCCCAAGAAAATAAAATATAAAGCATCTGCTACAAGAGTCTCCCAACTTTCCTAAGTGCCTTAGCTCAAGATAGGAAATCAAGGAAGCTGTTTGTCCCTTCTCCATTGCCTTTGTAGAGAGCTTTGTCCCAGCTCCCACCCTCTCTGCACTGTGGATTGGAGTCCAGTTCCTGTGAGTAAGTGCCACAGCTTTGGTGCTCAGCATCTGAGTGGAAGAGGTTTGAACTGAAAACATTGTCAGTCAAGTCTGGCCTTCAGAACTACTGTTTGTCTATGAACTTAACAAGTGGGCCAAATGTTGGGTAAGAATGGAGTCTTGAATTGAGTTCCCCAGAGGCAGGGATAGAGATGGAGATTCTTCAAGTGGTTTTTGGAGTGTGTTCTCTTATGATCGAGGGAGCAAGAGAAGCAGACTAAGGCAGGGAAAATGTGATCTCATCTGAAATCCAGCTTTGTCACATCCCGCTAGGAAGTTATGGATTGCACCAGAGCATGGACCCAGCTCTTGGGAGGCTTGTTGGCTTCTGTATTTCTAAATCAGGCAGTGAGTAGGCAGGGGAGGTATTGGGTAACCTCCTGGGTGAGATGATGTACTTGGCCCAGGGCTATTCTGTGGAGAAGGTAGAAGACATGAGAGACACGGACTCTGAGGGAATCTGGGACAGGCACTGTAGATATCTTTGTCCCACTAACAGTATCAGCTTTGCCTAGGAATTTGTGAGAAATGAATATTATTGGCTTCTACTGAGAAACTACTGAGTCAGAAGCTCTGGGACTGGATGTATGTACCCAGCCCTCCTGATATTGCTGTTGTGTGCTCCAGTATGAGAATTCTGGTTCTCACTGATATTGCTTTTCTGATGTATCATGTGCCACTGATCTAAGAGCTACAGAGGGAAGGAAAAGTCCATCAGCTTCATTCTCAATATATTATCCCTATGCTGCGAGCCAATGGCAGTGCACTTCTGGTCCAGTTTCCTGACCCTGTGACACTTTAAAACAATAACTGATACTGAAGTGGAACAACTGTGCAGCTACCAAGTGTAATGGAAAAAATAAGGCATTGGGATAGGATATTGAGTTTTCAAGCATTCCAATGTGTAGTAGGTAGTTCAGACCTTTAATCACTGGGTTTCTACCTTATTTCTACTTAGACAATTCTTTTGGCTCTTGTAAGCATGGCCCATTCTTCTGAATGTTTTCACTTTCATGAAATGTGCAGTCATCCCACTTTGCTTCTAATCAAAGCATCCATTGTTCTTTTCAGAGTTTCATTAACCTGCTCATTAACTTGATAATCAGTTGTAAATACTTTATAGAAGCTCCAGTGCTGCAATTGATTAATGCATGGCACTTATATAAATATTCTTTATAAATTTTCTAAGAAAATAGTGACTGAACATATATGTTACTCTCTCAACCTAGGAAAGTAGAGAAATGTTAAAGTTAGAAAATTGTCTATTAAGTTATAAATCTCAAAATTCTACAATATTTTACTTAACAAATGTTCTCAATAATTATTTTATTTCGTGAAATTATGTATGTGTATATTAAGGGAGACTAAATAAATGCTCCAGAAGGAAAATCCTTCAAAATATGAGAAGACTCATGGTTAGGAAGAACTAACATTGTAAAAATGGCCATACTACCAAAACTGTTGTACAGATTCAATGCAATTCCCATCAAACTACCGTTAACACCTCACAGATCTAGAGAAAATATGCCTCAAATTCATCTGGAACCAGAAGAGACCCAGAATAGCAAAAGCAATCCTGGCCAATAAAGAAAAGTCAGGTGGAATCACAATCCCTGACCTGAAATTATACTACAAAGCAACTGTGATAAAATCAACCTGGTACTGGCTAAATAACAGACCTGAGGATCAATGGAACAGACTGGAAGATGCAACCACAACAAAAAACCCACTCAGCTACCTAATATTTGACAAAGGGGTCAACCAAACCCACTGGAAAAAA
>PVLD010006612.1:0-99030 GCA_004027595.1 Dinomys branickii | reverse complement strand
GGTTGGGTCTCTCTCTGGTTTTGGTATCAGTATAATACTTGCCTCCAGAAATGTGTTGGGGAGAGTTGCTTCCTTTTCGATTTCATTGAAGAGTTTGAGGAGTGTTGGCATTAGATCTTCTCTAAATGTTTTATAGAATTCTGCTGTGAATCCATCAGGGCCTGGGCTTTTCTTTGTTGGTAAATTTTTAATGATGTTTGCAATCTCATTAATTGACATTGGGTTATTCAGGATTTTTACGTCTTCCTGATTCAATTTTGGCAATTTGTACCTTTCTAGGAATTTGTCCATTTCTTCTGTATTTTCTATCCTATGGGAATACAGATTTTCAAAGTAGGTATTCATGATCTTTTGTATTTCTTTTGGATATGTAGTGACTTCATCCTTTTCATTCCTTATTGCATGAATTTGAGATCTTTCCCTTCTTTTTTTGATAAGGTTGGCTAGGGGTTTATCAATTTTATTTATTCTTTCGAAGAACCAGCTCTTTGATTCACTACTTTTTTGTAGAGTTTTCTTCATCTCAATTGCATTAATTTCTGCCCTGAGTTTTATAATCTCCTCCCTTCTTTGGGCTCTTGGTTTGGCTTGTTGCTCTTTCTCTAAGAGTTTGAGGTGTATCATTAGGTTATTTATTTGCTCTCTTTCTATTTTCTTTGTATATGATTTCATTGCTATAAATTTCCCTCTGAGGACTGCTTTTATTGCATCCCACAGATTCCAGTAGGTTGTACTTGCGTTTTCATTTATTTGTAGGTAATTTTTAATTTCTTCTTTAACTTCTTGTGTGACCCATTGGTTTTTCAGGAGGTTATTGTCTAATTTCCACGTGTTTATGTGGTTTTTGGAGTTCTCTTTGTCATTAATTTCCAATTTTATTGCACTGTGGTCCGATAATATGCACGGGATAATTTCAATTCTTTTGCATTTAGGTAGATATGCTCTATGGGCTAGAATGTGGTCTATTTTGGAGAAAGACCCATGTGCAGCTGAGAAAAATGTGTATTCTGATCCTGTGGGGTGGAACACTCTGTATACATCTACTAAGTCCATTTGTTCACACTTTTGGTTCAGGTCTGTTATTTCTTTGCTGAGTTTCTGTCCGGTTGACCTGTCTCTTTGCGTCAGAGGGGTGTTTAGGTCCCCTGTTACAATAGTGTTATTAGTTATTTGATTTTTTACGTCTGTCAAGATTTGACTTGTAAAGTTAGGTGCTCCATGCTTTGGTGCATAAATGTTTAGGATTGTTACCTCTTCTTCTTGCAGCTTTCCCCTAACTAGTATGTAATGGCCTTCTTTATCTCTTTTGATTGTTTTTGGTTTGAAGTTTACATTGTTTGCAAACATAATAGCTACCCCTGCTGTTTTCTGGGGACCTGCATGGAGAATTGTTTTCCAACCTTTAACTTTCAACCTGTGGATTTCCTTTTGAGTAAAATGTTTTTCCTGTATACAGCATATCATTGGATTGTGTTCCTTTATCCACTCTTTCAATCTTTTCCGTTTGACTTTTAAGTTGAGGCCATTTACGTTAATGGTTATCATGGTTATATGTTGGCTTACTCTAGTCATGTTATTTACTTGATGTTTTTCTTCGTTTGCTGACTGTTTACTTGCTTGTTCTGTTTAGGGAGTTATTTCTATAGCTGTTCTTGTGATTGTGGTCTCTTTTTTCTCTGTCTAGAATATTTTTTAGTGCTTTTTCCAATGCTGGTTTGGCACTCATGAAGTTCTTCAGTTGTTCTTTGTCATGGAAATATTTTATTTCTCCATTGAATTTGAGGGATAATTTTGCAGGATACATCAGTCTGGGTTGGAAGTTGTTTTGTCTCAGAATCTGTAATACCTCGCTCCAAGCTCTTCTTGATTTCATGGTTTCCGTTGAGAAGTCTGCTGTGATTCTGATGGGCTTTCCTTTATAGGTGATCTGTTTCATTTCTCTAGCAGCTTTTAATATTGTGTTCTTTTGCTGGATATCTGGGATCTTCACTATTATATGCCTGTGTGTGTTTTTCTTTGAGTTATGGATCCCCGGGGTTCTATATGCTTCGATTAACTGAACTTCAGTATCTTTTAACTTGTTTGGGAAATTTTCTGCTATTATTTCAGCAAATATTCTTTTTATATCGTTTGTGAGGTCTACTGCTGTTTCACACACTCCTATACCTCAAATATTGTTACGTTTTGCCTCGTCTTGGAGCTGTTGGATTTACTTTTCTTGTGTCTTTGATGATATTATGAGATTCTTCCTTTCACGCTCGTAAGCGGCCATGCTGTCTTCAAGTTCTGAAATTCTATCTTCGGTTTCATTTAAGCAGTTTTGCATGCTTTCAGTGTAAGTTTTTAAATCCTGGCATTCTCTTTGGACCTGTTTCATTCTTGGTAATTCATTCCTAAATTGCTCTTGTAACGTTTCCATTTGTTTCCTATTTTCTTCTAGTCTTTTGTCTCTTTCTTCTCTATGTGCACGGAACATTTCTTCCATCATTGTTTTCAGCTCATTTTTTGTCTGAGAAATCATTGCGGGTATGTGGCTTATTTCTGCTTTAAGCTCTTTTATGGCCTGTTGGAGTTGTTTCATTTCAGATGCAATTGTTTCATAACTTGCAGGTATGTGATTTCCTGGTTTCCCTGTATCCTCACATTCAAAACTTGTTCTGGATGGGGTTGAGTTTTGAGACTGCGTTTTGTTCCTCTGTTTTCCCATTTTTGGGTATCAGATTAAAAATGTGGAGCTATAAATTCCCCAGGCAGTTCAGCAGGCAAAGGTCTGCTGCAGAGGCTGCTCCAATGAGTTCTTCTCTTTGGGAGAATGTCCCTTAAGCTGTCTGCTGAGATTTCCGCTTCTACTCCCTACCCCGAGACCTGGCTGGGGTGCATAAACAGCTCACCACCCCAGGGACTTTACGGGCAGGGGGCCACTCAGGTGTTCCTCCCTGCGTGGAGCTCCTCCTCCCCTTACAAATCCTGTCGGGGCGCCCAGCCAGCTCTTCCGACCCGGGGATCCTGCAGTCAGTAAAGCTGCTCGGATGTCCCTCGCTGGGCAGAGCTTCTTCCCAACTCAGTAAAAACTGGTCAGCTCACCCAATCAACTCACCCTGGGATCATGCAGACAGGAATGCCGCTCAGATGTATCTCCCTGGGTCGAGCTTCTTCCCGACTCAGAAATCTTGTTGCGGTGTTCACTCGTCTCTTCCGTTCCGAGATCCGTGCCGGCAGGAGATCCTGGCGCTCCCTGGCATTTTTCCCCCTCCTCGGCTTTCTCGCAGGAGCCGCCGACCACAGCTCCCTCGGCGCCGGCTGCGGGGGCAGGGCTCTGAGCGGGATCCCCGACCGCTGTCCAAATTGGCACAGTCTGCCTGAGGATCATGTTCTCTGAGTTTACTCTGCTCCTCCGCCTCCAACAGATCCTGGCTACCGCCGCCTCCGAGCCGATCGGGTTCAGGAGCTGCGAGGGTCCATCCCGCCGCAATTGCTCTCTCGGTTGTACGTGGATTCAGCCGAGCTGTGGCCCAAGCGCAGCACTGATCACCTCGGGCGCCCAGCTCTCAGGATCCGCCCACTTCTCACCGCGGCTTATCCAGCCGACCCTTTAATGCTCAGGCCGTGGAGAGCAACACGATCAGTTGGAATTTCGCATCCATGGACCGGGCACCCACATGCAAAGGATCGGTCTCTGAGAGAGTTTCCCTCTGCCACTCACGTGGTCGCCATCTTCCTGGATTTTTTTATTCTTAAGGATAAAACTTTCGCCTTTTCACTTAAAGAGCATGCATTGTGGCTCCTCTTTGTTTTACGGCATTATTAAGTAAAACGAGGCTTACTTAAACACAAACACAGCCATACCATGGCAGAAGATCTAATAACTAAAATAGCTAGTAAGTGGCAAGGGGGATGGTTGACAGATATGGTGTAGGTATGCTGGGAAAAGAGGTGATTTACTTCCTGGTCAGAATGGACAGGAAATTGTGAGATTTCATCAGACTACTCATAATAGCAGGCAGTCTAAAACTTATCAATGGTGTATTTCTGGAATTTTATATTTAATAGTTTTGGATTGTGGTTGATTGCAAGTAACTGAACCCATAGAAAGTGAAACTACAAATAAAGGTAGACTATTACAGTTAACGGCTTATCTAATATTTTGCATTTTTCTTAGGTAAAATAATGTATAATAAATATTAAATTATATAAAATAATATTTTAAAATCAATTCTATTTTGTGCTACTGTGTTCTGCAAATATTAGAAGTGTCTGTTTATGCCATGACATGAAAAAGGCTGGAATCACTGTTGTAAACTGACATACATGTATTTCTGGACCCAGGAACAGGAACAGAAAGGATATTCTGTACAAGTGCACATTGTATGTTTGTAGAAAGTGATGATATTTTAGGCCACAAGGCATCTCTCAACATATATCAAACAACAGATAAAATACAAATCAAGCTCCCAGACCACAATGCATTTAAGTTATCATCTGATGATTTTTAAAAACCAAAAACTCCACTGGAGATTTTTTAACTATGCAAGATTTTACTCAACTTCTATTTTCAATTCAGGAGAAAACATCTAAATATATTTATAATAAAATGCTTCCAGGCCAGGCATGGTGGTGCACATTTGTAATCCTAGCATTCGGGAGGCTGAAGCAGGAGGATCGCTGCGAGGTCGAGGCAGCGTGGGCTACAAAGTGAGTTCAAGGCCAGCCTGAACTGTACAGTGAGATCCTGTCTCAAAAGACCAAACAAAAAGTTTCCAAAAATGATTTTAATTAGATTGTGGATCAAAGGGCAAATAATAAGAATTTTAAAATATTTAGTACCAACTAACAATTACAACTCTTTTTATTAAAAATGTATGAGGTGCAGTTAAAGCTACAGTTAGGTGGAAATTTATTGCCTAACATAGTTTGAAAATTAGCTAAACATTAAATCCAAGAAATTACAGAAAATAAATAACTCAGCCAGGCAAATTATATAGAAGAAAATTATAAAGACTATAAATTAATGGACCTCAACCAATGAAATAGAATTACAAATCCAAAGCTATTTCTTTGAAAATATACAAACTTGCAACAAGATTTCAACAAAAATGAAAGTAAGAACAAAAGATACTGGAAACAAAAGGAGACATAGTTACAAATATGATTGATATTTAATAATCATAAAACATGCTTTGAACATCTGTATCACTTAGAAAATAAGGGAAACAACAAATCTTCTCAAAACGTATGTATGACCAAAATTGACTGAAAAAAAATGAATAAAGAAAGATTGAGAAAATCCAAAGAAGTCTATGTCCAAAAGAAAGTTAAACTTCTAGTAGTGGCAAATACTCTCTTTACAAGAAGCATATAACTTGAAAGGTAGCCAGGTGTGATGGCACATATCTGTAATCCCAGCACTCAGGAGACTGAGGCAGGAGGATTGCCATGAGTTCAAATCCAGCCTGGGCTACACATTGAGTTCAAGGCCAGTCTGAACTATATAGCAAGACTTTGTCAAAAGAAAGAAAGAAAGAAAGAAAGAAACAACTCAGAAGCGGAACCATGGCCTGAAGACTCCAGAGTGGCAGAGGGGTAGCCCGAGCTCTGTGAATGTCTTGGTTGGCAGGTGAGGCCCATATGTGCTCCTGACCAGCTGCCTACAGACCCTGGTGAGTTGGCCTTAGCTCTGCAGACATCTTGGTTGATGGGTGAGGCCCACTCTCAGTCGACTAGCTGCCTGTGGACCCCAGAGTGCTGGCCCCTTTCCAGCCACTATTGGGCTCATGGCTGAGGCCCACACACTTTCCATTGATGGCCTGGAGATCCTGGTACCAAAAGCCAGCATTCCCTCACCATTGCAGCTGTAGTCTGAGCCATGTGTTCCACCAATTGCCCGGAACTGGTTGCTCACTGCCCTCTACAACCTTGGGATAAGTCTGACATCCAGGAAAATCAGGGTCCCTACAGACCTTTGGTGAGCTGCTTGGGAAGTGTGGGGCTCAGCACTTTCTCTCTGACATCCAAAATGACAAGATGTAGAAGCAAAGTGCAATCTCCAAACTTAACCCTACCCAAAACAAGTCCAGGAGACATTGACATAGGAGAACTTGGAAGTCACACACCACAAATCTCTGAATATTTGCAACTGAAATAAAGGAAACAGCTCCATGAGGCCCTAGAAGAAATCAGATCAGAAATAATCTCCCAGGTAAAAAAAAAAATAAACAACATCAATAATGAAAGAACCTCTCAGCATATCTAAAGAAGACATATAGAAAAAAAGATGAGCACACAAAAAGGATGGAAACCTTAAATGAACAATACAGGAAATAACTAGAATGCATGAAGCAGACTCAAAAAGATATCCAGGAAATCAAAACTTCCATCAAAAGCTGGCAAAACTCCTTGAATGAAGCTGAAGATGGACTTTCAGATCTTGAAGACAGCATTGCAGCCAATGAACGTGTAAAGAAAGATCTCTGAAAATAACAAAGAACCATGAAATATCAATTCAACAACTGCAAGATGATGTAAAGAGAAACAACATAAAATTAATAGGTATCAATGAAACAGCAGGAGTCAACACAAATGACATAAGAAGAATATTTGCAGAAGTAATAGCAAAAAATTTCCCAAGCATAGAAAAAGAATCTGACATACAGGCAAGTGAGGTATACAGAACCCCAACTAACCATAACCAAAATAAAACTACACCTAGACATACAATCATCAAGATTCCAAATATCCAGCAAAAAACAGAATATTAAAAGCCATTAGAGAAAAAAAACAGATCACCTATAAAGGAAAGCCCATTAGAATCATAGCAGATATCTCAACACAAACCATCAAATCAAGAAGTGTTTGCAGTGAGGTATTCCAGGTCCTAAAACAAAATAATCTTCAACCCAGTGTTATGGTTGATACATTGTGTCAGTTTCGGGAGTCTAGAAGTTTGGCTGAGTGATTCAGCAGGAAGCCAGGGTGCTTACTTGTACACATCATGAGCCTGCGGAAGTGGAGCGCATGGAGGTTATGTGAGAGCTACACAGCCCCTGGGTGGGAGTAGCCTGTTTACAATGTAAGGGAAGGAAGGAGGCTGCTTGCAGCCATTCCTCCCTTTTGCTGGTTGTTTTGCTGTGCTCTGCTGCCATGAACAGTTTGCCCTCTGCCATGTGCCACTCTGCCTCTGAAGCAGCCAAGTATGGACTAAAACCTCCACAAACTGTAAGCTAAATAAACCTTTCCTTCCTTCATTTTGGGCACTGGGTATTTTAATCTCAGCAAGGAGAGAAAAGTAGCCAAGACACCCAGATTAATGTATCCTGCAAAACTATCCTTCAAATTTAATGGAGAAATAAAATATTTCCATGAAAAAGAACCACTGAAGAACTTCACAAGTGCCAAACCAACCCTACAAAGTGTAGTAAAAGATATTCTAGAAAAAGAAAAATGACCACAATTTCAAGAACAACAATAGAAAGGAACCACCTCATACAGCAAGCAATTAAACAGAGTGTAAAAGTTGGAAACCAACAACAGGTAAATGACATGACAAAGGTTAGCCAATATGTTTAAGTTATTATTATTAATGTAAATGGCCTCAATTCACCAAGCAAAAGAAGTAGACTGGCAGAGTGGTCAAGAAACAAAATTGATCGATATGCTGTATGCAAGAAACACATTTAACTCAAAGGGAAATTCATAAATTGAAGGTCAAAGGATGAAAAACAATCCTCCACATCTCAGGAATTCAGAAAAAAGCAGGGGTAGCTATTCTATTTCAGACAATCAAACCAAGAATGATCTAAAGAGATAAAGAAGGTTATTACATACTTGTCAGGGGAAAACTTCAAGAGGAAGAGATAACACTCATAAATATGTATGCACCAAAGATGGGAACACCCAACTATATAAGACAACTCTTACTTGACATGAAAAACCAAATAACAGACAACACTGTTGTAATGGGGGACCTTAACACTCTATTGACACAAAGAGATAGGTCAAGGGGACAAAAAATCAGCAAAGAAATAGCAGAATTTAACAAAACTTGTGAACAAATGGACCTAGTAGACGTTTACAGAGTGTTCCACCCCATAACATCAGAATACACATTCTTCTCAGCTGCGCATGAGATGTTCTCTAAAATAGACCACATTCTAGCCCACAGAGCATGCTTATCTAACAGCAAAGGAATTCAAATTATCCCATGCATACTATCTGACCATAGAGCAATAAAATTGGAAATTAATGACAAAAGGTACCACAAGAACCCCATAAACACATGGAAATCAAATAATAGCCTCCTATACAACCAATGGCTTGCAGAAGAAATTAAGTATCTACAAACAAATGAAAATGTTAATACAACTTACCAGAATCTGTGGGATGCACTGAAGGCAGTCTTCAGAGGAAAGTTTATAGTGATGAACTCACATATCAGGAAAACAGAAGAACAAATAAATAGCCTAATGCTGCACCTCAAACTTGTAGGAAAAAGAACAAGTTGAACCCAAAGCCCAAAGGAGAGAGGAGGTTATAAAGATCAGGGCAAAAATTAATGCAACTGAGACAAAGAAAACACTACAAAAAATAAATGAATCAAAGAGTTGGTTCTTTGAAAGAATAAAATTGATAAGAACTCAAATTCATGCAATAAGGATTGAAAAGGGTGGATGTGAGTGCGATCTGGCTGCGACATCTATCACCCCATTGATCGCCAGGGTTGATTCAGCTGATCTGGCTGGCTAGGCAGGTGTTCCCTTCCTCCCTCAATACTCCATGTGCGTCCCTCCCGAAGCTGCGTGCTCAGTCGAAGAGGGCGACCACCCCCGATAGAGGAGGACCGTTCCTCGATCAGGGATATATGAGTAGCTGTGCTCCCCTGCTAGAACCTCCAAACAAGCTCTCAAGGATTGAAAAGGGTGAAATCACCACAGATCCTAATGAAATTCCAAAGATCATTAATACCTACTTTGAAACTCTTTACTCCCATAAGATAGAAAACTCAGGGGAAATGGACAGATTCCTAGATATGTGTGAATTACCAAAGTTGAACCAAGAAGATATAACAATCCTGAACAACCCAATGTAAATTAATGAGATTGAAAACATGATTAAAAACCTACCAACAAAGAAAAGCTCAGGTCCTGTCAGATTCACAGCTGAATTCTGCAAGATATTCAGAGAAGATTTAATGCCAACACACCTCAAACTGTTTAATGAAAAGAAAAAGGAATTAAGTTTCAATTCTCACTAACTCATTTCTGGAGGCAAGTATTATATTGATACCAAAACCAAAAAGAGACCCAACCAAAAAGAGAACTACAGATCAATCTCCCTGAAGAAAATAGATGTAAAGATGCTCAATAAAATACTAGCAAACGGAATTCAGCAAATCATCAAGAAGATAATGCATCTTGACCAAGTAAGATTCAGCCCAGGGATGCAGGGATGGTTCAATATACACAACTAATCCATGTAATACACATCAGCAGAGCCAAATATAAAAATCGCATAATCATCTCAAAGATGCAGAAAATCTTTTGATAAAGTCCAACATGCATTCATGATAAAAACTCTATAGAAAATAGGAATTGGTGGTCTTTATCTCAATCTGATAAAAGCCATCTATGACAAACTAATAGCCAACATCATATTAAATGGACAAAAACTAAAAGTTTTCATTTTAAAATCAGGAACAAGACAAGGATGTCCCCTGTCACCACTCCTATTCAACATAGTTCTGAAAACATTAGCGAGAGCAAATAGACAAGAGAGAGATATAAAAGCAATAAGAATAGGAAAGGAAGAAGTGAAATGATTATTCACAGATGACATGATACTCTACATGGAAGACCCCCAAAAGGCTTATGTTTTAATAACTAAATTCAGTAGCATAGCTAGATATAAAGTCAACACTCAAAAATCAATATAATTCCTATACACAAATAACAAACACACTGAGAAAGAAATTAAGGAAACCATACCTTTCACAATAGCATGCAAAAAATTAAAATGCTTAGGAATTAATCTAACAAAAGTAGTAAAAGATCTGTAGAGTGAAAACTATAGTACTCTGAAAAAAGAGATCAAAGAGCATTTAAGAAAATGGAAAGATATTCCTTGCTCATGGATAGGAAGAACTAACATTGTGCAAATGGCCATATTCCCAAAATTGTTATACAGACTCAATGTAATCTCAATTGAAATGCCATTAGTATACCTCACAGACCTAGTGAAAACATTCCTAAAATTCATCTGGAACCAGAAGAGACCCAGAATAGCAAAAGCAATCCTGGGCAAGAAAGACAAGGCAAGTGGTATCATAATCCCTGACTTGAAATTATACTACAAAGCTATTGTGATAAAATCAATATGGTGCTGGCAAAAAACCAGACCTGAGAATCAATGGAATAGACTGGAAGATGCAGCCACAACCACAAACACACTCAGACTCCTTATTTTTGACAAAAGGGCCAAACAAGTTCACTGGAAGAAAGATAGCCTCTTTAATAAATTTTGCTGGAAAAACTGGCTCACCACATGCCAAAGACTGAAACTACACTAATATCTATCACCATACACCAAACTCAAGTCAAAATGGATTACAGATCTAAATGTTAAAACAGAAACAATAAATCTATTGGAAGAGAAAGTTGGTAAAATATTGAAGACATAGGGGTAGGCAGAGTTCATGAACAAAAACCAAACTGCAAAGGAAAGTTTTTGCACATCTAAAGAAATCACCAGGAGAATAAAAAGAAAACCCACAAATTGGGAAAAAATTCTAACTGATTGTCCCTCAGACAAAGGACTTCTATCTAGAACATATTCAAAAAACATCAGCGCCCCAAAATTCAAAGACCCAATACAAAAATGGGCATCTGAGATGAACACACACTTCTCAGATAAAGAAATACAAATGGCAAATAAATACATGAGAAAGTGTTCAATATCATTAGCCATTCATGAAATGCAAATTAAAACAACACTGAGATTCCATCTCAACCCCGTAAGAATGGCTATCATTAAGAAGTCAACCAATAACAAATGCTGGAGAGGCTGTGGGGAAAAAGGAACATGTCTCCACCGCTGGTAGGAATGCAGACTGGAAATTAGTTTGGAGATTCCTCAGTAAACTAGGACTAGAGGTCCCATTCAATCCAGCTATTCCCCTTCTGAGTATTTTCCCAGAAGATCTGAAAACATCATATCATAGTGATATATGTGCACCCATGTTTATAGCAGCACAATTTATAATAGCTAAATCATGGAAGCAACCCAAATGCCCATCAACTGAGGAATTTATAAAGAAGTTGTATTTTTACATAACAGAACATTATTCAGCTATTGAGAAAGATACTCTCAAGACTTTTACAGGTAAATAGACACAACTAGTGACCATAAGTGAAATAAATCAGACCCACATATTTAACTACCATATAGTCTCACTAATGTAAGAACCTGAAAGAGTGAATGAAATCTAGCAGGTACAACAGACATTGTGAAATGAAAGGAAACCGCTCAAAAGTAACGAACAACTGGGATGAGAGAAAAGAGAAAGAAGGGAAAATATGTATATATGTACACACAGGATAGCTAACATAGTTGTACTACTGACTTTTATTGCTCTATTGAGAGGAATAGCTAATGATTAAATGCTTGATCAATCTTATCTGTCTATATTTGTTTACCTGAGTATCCAATTTGAAGATATTAATATGTAATACAACCATTGTTAATTTCCTATCATCTTGTCTGAAATTCTGTATTGCTTATATTGCTTTTTTTGTTATTTTCTAAATGTATATGTTTTTGTTAATATGTCTTCATTCTTTTATCTTTAAAATAGAGAAAGAAGTGGAACCATGATGAATGAAATAGAATTCAGCTATGCAGCTCAGTGTGACAGGATTTCAGCAGTGTGCTACTCTATTTTAAAGTAACAAGCAAGATCAACATAGCTATCCATAGGGTCCCGGTTCCATTCTGGTTCATAGCTGATAGAGGGGTGGCCCAGCCCACAGCAATATATGCAGAACTGAATGATGCATCTTTCTACTTAAGTGCCAGCCTTTATTTCAATAGGCGAACCAAGCATAGCAGTGAGCTATTGTAATCCCAGCACTCTGGGAGGCTGAGGTCGGAGAATCACAAGTGTGAGCCCAGCCTGGGCAACTTAGTGACTGAGAACCTGTCTCTGAAAGGGAGACGGGAGGCGGCTAGGGATGCAGCTCAGTGCAAAGACCCTGGCTTCAACCCCAGAACAAAATTCTACATAAAATCTCCTCTGGGTGAGCAAAAGAAGGCCTTGCTGCTAAAGCCTATCCACGGAGAGAAAAGTAAAGCCCAGAAGTGGAGAGCAAGGAAAGCAAGCACATGGTGTATTCCCAGTTTTAGTGCTACCAGCCTCCCAGAACATCTGCCACCGTCCATGCATTACCACTGCTCAAAGACCCTTGAATTGTCTTGAATGCTGAAAAAAAATTTTTTAAGGAAATTACAGCTATTCCAGCAATAATATTGGGACACAATAGCTCTGTCACTAGAAACTATTTGAAAGAGTATTGCATGTTCCACTACTGTCTCATTCAAAAATATATAAAATAATGACATGTGTTGCTATAGAACTAAGGCTAGAAATAGTTGGAAGACTAAATACAAGTCTGTGTTTCCTGGAGCTCATATCATAAAATTGGAATCAAGTGGGTCCCAATTATTGAGAATTACTTTGGAAAGAGATTACATATTAGAAAAAGGGGGCAGGGCTAAAAGGTAATAAAATATAAGGGATTTTGCAGCCACAACCACAACAACAAAAGGCAAAAGTGACAGCCACTGCAGTTATGAGAGACGCGGCTGTCATTTGTGCCTCTTCCCACACATGGTGCTCACGCACAAGCAGTGGGCTCCGCAGCAGTCAGTGACCTGAGATCTGCCCAGAGAGTGTGAGCTCTGCAATGATGTTCTTCCCTCTGGAGTTCAAACATGAGACCCTGACGGAGGTTTCCAGCTAGTAGAAAGAGCAAAAGCCAGAGGGACAAAAGTGTCATGGTGTAGAGAGGGATGAGGTCCCTGTGACAGGCCATTCTCAAGCTAAAGTTATGAAGGAGTAAAGCAATGCAGAAAATTTGATGGGGCAACACAAAGGAATGTTCCCACTGTGTGGCCAGAGAGTGGGGAGGAGCTGGAGAAGAGGTGGAAGAGGGAGGAGGCGAGGAGAGGCAAAAGTAGCCTTGATTCATCACAGCTTCCCTTAGGACCCAACTACAATTCAATTTCTATCCTTGGATTTCTCTGAAATCCCTCTAAAGTCTGAAGTCTATTGCTATAACTCAAAGAAATTTAAGCAAAACAATGTATATTTCTGGCCAATCTTCTATATTACTGTCTTGGTTACTTTTTTCTCATTGCTGAGACAAAATACTCCACGCCCAAAATGAAGGAAGGAAAAGTTTATTTAGCTTACAGTTTGTGGAGGTTTCAGTTCATACTTGGCTGGCTCAGAGGCAGAGTGGCACATGGCAGAGGGAAAACTGTTCATGGCAGCAGAGCACAGCAAAAACAACCAAAGCAAAAGGGAGGAATGGCTGCAAGCAGCCTCTTTCCTTCCCTTTCATTGTAAACAGGCTACCCCCACCCAGGGGGCGTGTAGCTCTCACACAGTCTTCCGTGCCCTCCTCTTCCACAGGCTCATGATGTGTACAAAGTAAGCACCTTGGCTTCCTGCTGAGCCACTCTGCCAAACTTCTGGACTTCCCAAGTTGATACAATGTATCAACCATAACAATTACCTTTATCTGCAAGTGCTGTTACTCCAAGTAAAGACATTTGACTAATCAATGAATCAAACTACTGTACAGAGCTGTGCATGGTGGCACACACCTGTAACTCCAGCACTGGGAAGGCTGAGGCAGGAAAATCACTGTGAGTTTGAGTCCAGCCTGGGATACTTAATGAATTCAAGGCCAGCCTGAACTACAAAGTGAGATTCTGTCTCAAAAAACAAAAATAAACAAAGTGTTGTAAAGAAATTTGTTCTACTCCCTTTATGGACTTTTTCAGCAAGTTGCTTCTCCAGCCTCCTTTTCCCCATCTATAGAAAGGAGTACATTGTAAGTTTGTTGCAGAAATAACAATAACCGAGCACCCAGCCCCTGGACACTCAAAACTTGATAGTTGTCATCATTCACCAAAATAAAAACTGCAACCAAAAAAGAGTAAAGAGAGGGGGCCAGATTAACAGTTCAATAGAAAACTAATCTCATTAAAATCCCTTTTCCAAGCCAGCCACAGTGGCACATGCCTGTAATTTCAGTCCTTAGGGAGGCTGGGAGAGGAGGATTGCAAGTTCAAGCCCAACCTTGGCAATTTAGCCTTTAGATCTTGTCTCAAAATGAAAATTAAAAAGGGCTGGTGATGTAGTTCCGTAGTAGAGTATCCCTGGGTTTGAACTCTGGTTCCACAAAAAGATAAAATAAAATCCTTTCCCTGAGCGTTACTGACAGGCGAATGTTTACCATGCTTTGAAATATCATGAGGTCAACAAAATACACACACGTACAAGTCCACAGAAGAGTGCCGATGATGGCACTCACTCGGGGGCAGGAAGAGAAATTCATTACTTTAGGCAGCCCTGGAAGAATGACTGGAGAGACCAGGGGGAAGGCAAGTGCATGGAGAAAGGAGGGAGGACGAGGGGGAGGCAGGGGGAATTATTTCTGGCACACCTAATTACTACGGAAACTCACCTTCTAATCCCCAGGGTAATTTACACTCTTATGTATCAGTACATCAAATGACTTTTTCAGATCTTAATAAAATAATCTTGGAAGTTTCAGGCTCACACAGTGAAAATCACTCTACATGAGATGGTAAGGCAGTTCTAAATAAAAGTTAGAACTTTTATGGTCGTTAAATTTAACTTTTTAACATTTTTTCTTTCGTATAAAATAAGTAAGGTTTCAGCGATTGTGCATATTTACTTCTAATGATCTTAAGAAGTAAAACTAATAAAATGACGGTAGCACCCCAGTGCAGAAAATCCCACAGGGACAAAAATGTGACATCGAGTGATTGTGTTTGGCACCCAGTGCCTCACGAATATACAACACATCCTAAGCGGCACCTCCTCACTCTTAGTGGTGTCTCTAGCAGTGACAAGGAGGTAGAAGATGAGCCACACAAGACAGCCCCAGGGTGCTGGATGACAAGACTTCGAAATCCTCACATAGAACACAATTTTGAAATGCTGTGAACTCTGTCACACCTTCAAAACGGATGTAGTGAGAACGTCCCATGGCTGAATCCCCGTGAGTCCAGTCCGTGCTGATCAAGCTTTGCACGCACGACTCCAATGCTGAGATAACCAAGGCCGGCGGTGGCGAACCTACTGCACCCACCACGCTACAGCAGGCTATTTGTATCACTGAAAGCTCCAAAAGATTCGTCACCACTGACCTAAGCTCAAAGTCAAGAACTTGATTCACTGTGTGGCCCTGAGAAAGTTACCTAACTTCTCGGTGTCTAGTTTCGCTGTCCAGAAAACAGGGTTGATACCTACCCCATAGTGCTATGACTTACAGGATTAAATCAATCAACACACATAGGGTTTAAAAGAGCGCCCCCAGCGCCAGGTTCTCATTAGTTGTTAACTGTTCTTACTATTATCTTTCAACTTTGCAACGCGGATTTACTATATACGAGCACAGAGTCTAGGGGAACACCCGCCACCGGCAAGAAAAGATGAAATTCAGAAATAAAAAGCAAAGGCGGGACAGCTCGTTGCTTGTGGAGATGAGCTTATCTTCCTGCAGTAGCATGGAAATACCATAGCTGGCCTGTACCCTCAGCCTCGGCTGAGGGAGGGGCTCATCGCACAGATCAAACTGCAGCGCGGTAGATCCGCACACGTCCATCTCCACCATTGGGCACAGAGCCTGGCCCGAGCTCTCTGCTGAGCCTGCACCTGCGCTTGTGGGGCGTGATGCACTCCGAGGGGCTGAAGGAAGGACTGAGGCAGAGGAGCCACACCTCGAAGGGGCTGGGGAAAGGAGTGACAGGAGCGCTCCTGGAGGGAGCGATAGGATGTGCGTGCCACCGGCCTGAGGTTCGGAGCTGCACACGGGAGAAGCCATCGGGCTGCTGCGAGCAGGGAGCACACAATAGGTGGGCAGCAAGGAGAGGCAGCAATGACCAGGGCAGGTTGCTGCCTCCCCTGCCAACTTCCAGAAAAATAATCTCTGCTTTGTTGTCAGGTTACCTGCCTTTTAGGATTAGATTTAGGCTATTTTTCTTTTCTTAGAAAACCCCAAATGATTACAGCTTGCACAGATTGTTTTAAGTAGGTCACAAAACCAAGGACATTTTTTCCCCTCTCCAACAGACCCCTGAAGGTCTAGGTTCCAGAGAAGCGGCTTCTAGTTCTCTCTTCCTCCGAGGTCCGGTGTGGCAAAGTCTTGCCTGCCCCAGTTCTGTTTCCTGCCATTCCATTCAAGGCCCTGCCTCAGTTTGCTGTTCAGTAAGAGGAAAGAGCATTTTCTCAGACAGAAAACAGATCTCTGAGGAAAAGAAAGCTGTGTGAGGTTTCTAAAAGCTGGAGACATTCACAGACATCAGGTTATTTGACATCACTCGAGATGGCCACAGGGACTGCAGGCGTATGATGATAGAGAAAAGCAATGGCTTATAAAACCTCAAGTGCTGGTAAATGCCTCATATGACAACCATCAGTGATGCTCTGTATCTGTTGCCATGGTCCAGTGGTCAGATGTGAGTCTCAGTTCAATCACAGAACCCTGTCATCCGTGGTGCTTATACAGAACAAAAGAAAAGCAAGGAAAAATCTCTGAAGAAGCAGTTTTCTTCCTTTTTAAACTTCATCCTGGAGTGGAGACAGAACTCGGAAACAAGATTCTGATTAGGAAGAAGTTATCTTCATGGGGATGGGCACCTACTCCTGTTTCACAAATTTTGACACACATTTTACCATACTGTAACATCACGGCTTCCTAGCCTCTTCGTCTAATTCCTGGTCTTTTTTCCTATCTAGGGAAATGTTGCTAGGAATTTTCACTGAGTGTCACCTTTGCTGAAGATATCAGTTAAGAATTCTGGGGTCTTGGACTGTAAAACATTCCAGGATAATTATTGCAACCCAAAGATTCAATGGACACTAAAGACAAAATGGATCAAAGATTTAAATATCAAAGCAGAAACGCTGAATCTACTGGAAGAGAAAGTAGGTCAAAATCTTGAAGACATAGGGGTAGGCACAGTCTTTATAAACAAAATGCAAACTGCACAGGAAACACTTCAAAGAATCAACAACTGGGATCTCATCCTATTAAAAAGCTTTTGTATTTCAAAAGAAATCACCAATAGAGTGAAAAGACAACCCACAATGCAGGAAAACATTTTAGCTAACTGTCCCTCAAACAAAGGACTTATATCTAGAACATACAAAAAAGTGAAAAAACTCAGACCCCCTCAAATTCAAACACCCAGTCCAAAAATGGGCATCTGAGATTAATACACTTTTCACATGAAGAAATACAAATAGAAAATAAAACTTGAAAAAATGTTCAATATCATTGGTCATTCAAGAGATGCAAATTAAAACAACACTGAGATTCCATCTCACCCCAGAAAGAATGGCTGCCATCAAGAAATCAACCAACAACAAATACTCCAGGGACTGTGGGAAAAAGGAACCCTTTTCCACTGTTGGTGGCAATGTAGACTGGTGCAACCACTTTGGAAATCAGACTAGAGATTTCTCAAAAAATTAGAACTAGAGGTCCCACTTAATGCAGACATTTCCCTTCTGGGTATCTTCCCAGAAGAATTAAAGACATCATACCACAATGATATATGTGCACCCACGTTTATAGCACCACAATTTGTCATAGCAAAAACTTGGAAACAACCCAAACACCCATCAAGGAGTGGGTAAGAAAAATGTGATATTTTTATACAATGGAGTACTACTCAGGTATTAAGAAAGATAAACTCGAGGCTTTTATCAGTAAATGAATGTAACTAGAGACCATACTTACAAGTGAAATAAATCAAACCCTCATGTGTAAACACTGTATTGTCTCCTTAGCGTAAGAACCTGAAAGAATAAATAAAACTGAAAGGTACAATAGATATCGTGAAAGGGAAAGAAACTATTCAATAAGAAAGAATAACTGGAATGAGGGAAAGGAGAAAAGAAAGAAAAGAAATATGTATACACACACAAGATAGCTAAGATAATTATACTACTAATTTCTACTGGTTTATCGAAAGGAACCATTAATGTTTGTTTGATCGATCTTGCATACCTATATCTGGTAATCTGAGCAACTACTTTGTTTTTGGGGGGGGTTTTTGTTTGTTTTGTTTTTTTGTGGTACCAGGGATTGAACTCAGGACCTTGCTCTTGCCAGGCAGGTGCTTATTCCACTGAGCTATATCCCCAGCCCTGAGCAACTGCTTTGAAGATAACAATAAGTAATAAAATCACAATTGTTGATGATCATGTTTTGAAATTCTGTATCATTTTTATAGTTCTTGTGTGGTTTTATTTTTGTTATTTTGTTTTTGTTCTTATCTCTTTAAAATAAAAAAAAAACTCCAAAGATTCAATGGAGCAGAAATTGAGGGTAAGAGAAAGAATTTTGGGAGGTATTCTACAGATGACAGCCATTGATCTTTCTCTCTCCTTGCACTTTGGCCTTGCCCTTTGGGTGTGAGCTTACTGCTGAGATTTTGTTAGGCATTTTAGTTGAGGTCATAGGACTTGTGACAACTTAATACAGAAAGCAAAGGAGAAAGGAGGATGATTCTAAGGCTTAACACTGAAAAAAAAAAAAGAGAGAATAGAGTACTGGATATAGACAAGGGATTTGCTGTTGAATGGGAGATGCAGTTATAAGTGCGAGGCTAAAGAGAAGGTATGAAATGTAGTTTTAAAGATAAAGGAAAAGCCATGAGACAAACTCATCTAGGGAGAGAGCAGCGGACAACACACAGAAGGGAGCATGTGTGTCCATGTACACACACAAATATACTTGTGGATTCAACGCTTAGGTTTGTGAGGATGCTCGGTAGAATTGAAAGAAGTAGAAGGACACATATAGTGAATGTAGATTGAAAAAGTAAAGGAATATTCTATGATGTTCCAAAGGCAAAGAGAATGTTTTATTCTAGGATAAATTCTAACCAAAAGAAATATTACTATCATATGAACTAGACGTAGAGACAAAATTTCTTATTCCATGTAAGAGAACCATCACAGGATGATCAGTCAGTTCATAAGGAAGATATAGAAATTCTCAACCTGATTGCAGTGTGCCTTGGTGGTATAGTGGTAAGCATGGCTTGTATGCAATGAATAACAATGTCGCAAAATAAATAAGACAACAATTAAGAGAATTTGAAGGAAAATAAACACTACCATCAATCATAGTTTGATTTTTTTCAAAAAATGTCATTTTTCCAGTAAATGACAGTCTTAATATTAGTAATACCATAAAAGTATTTTGAGTAGTTTTCTTCACCTATTAGATTCCAGATTCCTTAATACAAATATATAATACAGTGCTAGTTTTACCTCACTTACTGTTTTGGTTACTTTTCTCTCATTGCTGAGACAAAATACCCAATGCCCATAATGAAGGAAGGAAAGGTTTATTTAGCTTACAGTTTGTGGAGGTTTCAGTCCATACTTGGCTGGCTCAGAGGCAGAGTGGCACATGGCAGAGGGCAAACTTTCCTGGCAACAGAGCACAGCAGAACCGACCAGTGCAAAAGTGAGGAATGGCAGGCAAGCAGCCTCTTTCTACCTCCCTTATCTTTTAAACAGCCTACCCCCACCCAGGGGGTGTGTAGCTCTCACACAGTCTCCATTGCCCTCCTCTCTCACAGGCTCAGGATGTGTACAAAGTAAGCACCTTGGCTTCCTGCTGAGTCACTCAGCCAACCCTTTAGACTCCCCAAGTTGACACAATGTGTCAACCATAACAATCCGCCCCTTGTCAACTTGGCAACCAGACCCATTTCTTTAAACCAAGACTCATGTACATCCCCTTATGCAAAAAGCATTTAGTCCATCTCCAAGAGTTGCCAAAGTCCTAACAGTTCCAGCACTGTGAGTCCCAAGTCTCCTCCGAGATGTAAGGTAAACTCTTTAGTTATAAGCCCCTGTGCAAGTGAAAAGTTAAACACTTCCAACATTCAATGGCACAAAATAAACATTACCATTCCAAAAGGTACAAATAGGGGGATACAGAACATTGAGAGCAAAGCAAGTCCAACATCCAGCAGGGCTAACACTGTGTTCTGTAATTCCACATCCAGCATCTGAAGCAACTTGTGGCACACTGTGAGCTCCAAAGGGCTTGCATGAGTCCACCCCTATGGCACTTCTGGTGGTTACAGCCTCCATGGCTTCTCTCTTAGGCCCGCTTTGCTCCCTGCTTGCAGTTTTCCTCAGATGATCCACAGTCCTGTCTTTTCTGAACTTCTGAGGTATCCAGGACACCTTTTGCTTCACACTCACAGTTTCACACACTGCCCTCTCAGGGGCACACTGCCTGGTCTTCCGGACCTTGCGAAATCTGGGTGGAAGCCTCTTTAACCTTAGAACTCTTGCACTCTGCACGCACCTAAAGCCAGGGCCACGTGGATGATGCCAAGTTCTGATGCCACCCGGAGCAGTAGCCAAACTTCCCTCTCTCTTGGGCATAGGGGTCGAATGCCTGGATCTCTGGGCACACGGAATCCAATGCTGAGAAACAAATTCTCTATGCTACCTCCATTCTGGAACCTGATGTGGGAGCCGCTGCCGCCATTCTGGAACACGGCGCTCTTTGGCTTCCTTCTCAAGGCAAGACCTCTCACCTTTACAGTTTTGAGGCTGCAAAGGGTGGATACTTGCTGCTTGTGATGCTCTAAGGCTATCTTTCCCATTCTCTTGTTCCTTCATAGCATTAGAGAGCTCCTCAGCCTTATCTTTGCAGTCCACAGCTTTCTTGGAGCTTCCTTTCTGGCCAAACTCACATTTTAAATCATCCTGCTGGGCTCTTTGCTCTTGATTGTCAATATAAATCTGGCTAAAAGCCCCCAACAAAAGCCATGCCACTGCCCCAACATTCGACTGACTTGAAACTTCTTCTGCCAGATTAATCAGTTTGCTGCTGCCCTTAATCTCAGTCTTAGGCAAAGTGTCTGGACATGAGCAAAATGCAGACAAACTTTCTGCCAAGCCATAACATACATCATCTGAAGTCCAACAGCTAGTGCAGTCCTCCCCAGCAGAATCCTCCTGAACCTGGTCTCTACTGGCAGGATTTCTAACAGCCTTCTGGTCTTCTGAGCTCTGACCAGAATCTCCCATACAGAACAGCCAAAGGTGTTCCAGCTCTACTGTTTCAGGCGACATCTCTGAACCTTTCCAAACTCTTTCTACAAGCAATTTCCAAAGGCTCTTGAACCATATGTTCAGGTATAGTCACAGCAATGACCTCACTCTGCTGGTACCAAATTCTGTCTTGGTTACTTTTCTCTTGTTGCTGAGACAAAATACCCAACGCCCAAAATGAAGGAAGGAAAGGTTCATCTAGCTTAGTTTGTGGAGGTTTCAATCCATACTTGGCTGGCTCAGAGGCAGAGTAGCACACGGCACAGGGCAAACTGTCATGGCAACAGAGCACAGCAAAAACAACCAAAGCAAAAGGGAGGAATGGCTGCAAGCAGCCTCTTTCTACCTCCCTTACCTTGTAAACAGCCTACCCCACCCAGGGGGCATGTAGCTCTCACACAGTCTCCATGCCCTCCTCTTCCACAGGCTCATGATGTGTACAAAGTAAGCACCTTGGCTTCCTGCCGAGTCACTCAGCCAAACTTCTAGACTCCCCAAGTTGACACAATGTGTAAACCATAACACTTACCTTCCTCCTACTTGAAACTCTCCAATTTGAAATATGAATTCTGGTCAAACCAGTTCTCAATTCTCTCCCTCTCTTAGGTATTTTCCCCCACTGAAATGCTGTCCTATAGATTTTTACCCCATGCAATTGTGATGATGGCTGAGGTAGAGCTGGCCAAGTTAGACTTCTGGTCACAGAGATGGAGGGAAGGGAGGGCAGGCCGGCCTCAAACATAGTGCTGCCCCTTGGCTTCCCCTGTGCTTGTTTCTGGATCTCCCATCTGGTTCAGAGTTCAATTCATTCCAAGCAGTGCCCAGGGACTCAGCCCAGATCAAGTGTGGAAATGACAACATGTGTAGTATGGAGAGCAATGAAGATCAGAAGCACGGTGTTGTCTCTTTCAGGAGAAAGTCAGTGGTCTGAAAAGGTAAATCATGGAGGCCTTGGTGAATAAGGCAAAGAAGAAATAGGACATCTAAAACGTCAAGCTCAAACTTGACAAACAGGAAATAGAGAATAAGATGAAGGTACCAGTGATGAATGGAGAATAGACTAATGGGAAGGCAGGACGCAGGACCAACAGGAATACAGTAGCATCCCTTTTGCTGTGAAATTTGCATCTGCTATTTGATCCTACCACTTCTGATTCAGTATTCTGAGACAAACTCCTGACTTTTTGCCTTTTCTAACAGGTAAGCTGTCTTGGTCAGTTTTATGGTGCTATAACAGAACACTACAAACCAAGTAATTTATACATGGTAGAAATTTATTTGGTTCACGGTTCTGGAGGATAAAATGCCCAAGACCGAGGGGACTGCATTGGATAGGGGCTTTCTTGCTGCATCACAGCATGATAAAAGTATCAGATAGCAGGAGAGAGAAAGTGCATGTGTGTGTGTGTGTGTGTGTGTGTGTGTGAGAGAGAGAGACAGAGAGAGAGAGAGAGAGAGAGAGAGAGAGAGGGAGAGAGAGAGACAGAGAGAGAGAGGCTGAACTCAGTTATCAGGAACTCTCCTGTAGAACCAACCCAGTACTCAATCCCTTAGCAATGAGACTGATCTGCTCATGAAAGCATAGCCCTCAGGCCTAACCACCTCTTAAATGCGCCTCTTCTCTGCACTGTTGTGCTGGGTATTTCTAGCACATGGGGCACACAATCAGACTATAGCATGAGCCTTCAACCAAATCTAGGCATACTTTAAACATAAAGCATGAAGGAAGAGGTAGACCGCATTGCTTCTCTTCTGTAATTGTAATGCTGTGTAGGCATCAGCACATAGAAAAGAACAACTCGTGATAAAGGTAATGCTCTATCTGCAGCTCCCACTAAAATCATGAAAAGCAGATGGATCAATCACTTTCCTGTACAATCCTGTGGTCCTCGTCCTGTTGTCATTGTCCACATCTTATGAAAAAGTATAAATCATTCAAAGCTAGAGTCAGTTGATAGGTTTAATAAGCTGATAATTTTACAGCTGAAAGCTATGTTATTCGCTTATATAACTTGCTATCTACAACAATAATATTCATATTCCCGACATGCAAGAATACCGTTAACGAGAAACTACAAAACCCATGCAATGGCAAAGGAGGCCATTCTCCAAATCCCCAGCCTCTAGAGCTTCAGTTTGCCCATACAGTAGAATGATAATATCTAATTCATCAGAAAGTTAAAAGATAAATGTTGGTAAAACATACAGATATGTGCCACAGAAATCACTGAGCCAAGATAAAACCTGGGGGCCTTGTCCAGGAGTCAGAAGACGTTCTATAAGTCATTCCGTCTTCTCTCACATGATTATACAGATGGTTTCCTCCCCTTACAGGGTCCTTGATATAGCAGGATGAAGCCAGAAAGAGCGCCATTCAGTGCAGATCGAGGCTGCCACCAGCCCAGGCAACTAGAAAAGGGCTATGCAAAAGGGTTTTAAGATTTCTAAGGGAACTTCTGAAACTTCTGACTCTACTGCTTAGAGTACTGACAGGACTGGGCTGAAATTAAATAAACATAGCACCCCAAGCTTTGGAAGTGTCTTTAATGCTGAGGGTCTCAGCAACGCTGAGGAGGGGCTTCTGCACACTGCGACTGAGCAAGGGGCACCTTAATGCTGTTCAGGAAACAGGAAGCAAAGCCAAACAGGAAGCCAAGGATTGCTCCTTGTTCCAGCTCAACCTGAAAATGAGATGTAGTCCCAAACTCTCCAGTATGGAGGATTTCCATGCAAGTCAAAGAAACAATTTCATTGCAGTACTTGGACAAATGAGGGAGAGATTGAGGTTAAGTTTCTTCCTCAGTGTAGCATCAGTTTTCTGTTGTCTTTGTGCCAGGCTCTATGTTGCTCTTCTCGTTTACACAATAAAATGCTGCTTTTTCAAAGAAGCAGACCATTAGAGGGTTAGTAGGAGCCCCTCAAGTGCTCCATTCACTTTTAATGGGGGTACTTAACATCCTGCAAAGTTCACACACACGAGGAAGAGACTGCACAGCGTGAACTGGGGGAAAATCCACTGCCTATTCCTGCAGGAGGATGTTGATAATGCCAGGTGACTAGTACACGACAGATTTTACAGGCGGGCTCTGTAAAAGGCTGTGGCTTTCAGCATGAAACAAATTAGAGCATGGTCATAACCCCAGTGCCACTGTTACCACTGCATGGCATTCTTTGTGATGAAATAGATGTCACACGTTCTTTCCAGGCCTGCAAGAGTAAAAACCTCCACAATCAGAATAGAACTAAAACTTTGGAAATCAATGTGATGTACCAAAAAAAGTTTTTAAATTAGCATTTTCTTTTGAGTTACAGTACCAGACACATCACTGTGCAGTGTTCGGATAGCCTCCCAGCACTCTAGTTTCATCAAGTTGGGTATCAATCAGAATAAACAGGTTGCTTCCTAAATATTTTGAAATCTATTCTTCAATCTATTCTTTGTTTACAGTAAAGAAACCTAATACATGAAAAGTCCGATTTACAGACAAGATAAATTGGAAAGCGGATGCTATTTATACTTTTCCTAAAAGAGGTGGCCACATGATTTCTTGATAGCAAACCTCTGTGAATGAAATAGAGAAGCCCCAACTCTCGGATGAGTTGCTGCCACCAAGTGCTTTTGGTAATTTTCTTTGGTTCACTATTAGGGGCAAAAGAGAAGGGTTTACTACTCGTTCAGAGAATGGCACTTTCCCACCCTCTCTACCCTGGCTGCCAAGTTCTGCGTTTGAGAGCACATCCCGAAGTCTGAAGCGAGTAAGCCACCAATCTTTGCATGCTGTTAAAAAAGGGAAACCCTCGCTAGTTCTCCACAGCCTTGGGTCTTCTCTCCTCCATCTGGGGGGGGGGGGGGAATGAAACATTCTTTTCTCAGTCATTGGCCTCATTAGCATCGCAGAGGCAAGATTTTCTCAGGATCCTGGGCTTCCGCCTTCTTCCCAGTGGAGTCTGCAGCTCTCAGAAGGAACGTGGGTGCTGGGTTCTGATTCCTAATCCTGGCTCCACTCCTTGCTGTGCATGTGGCTGCTATTCCAGAGCTGCAGTTTTCCCACCGCTAACGGGTAACAGTGTCAAAGTGGTTGGAAAGCAGAAGGATGAGTTAAACCCCGGTGAAAGCATCTGACCCTGGACATGTCATATAACAGATGCTTCACAAATGGAAAGTTTAATGACGACAGCCATTGTCCTGTCTCTTTTTTCTTTTGTCTTTTTTTTCTTGCCTGTTTTTAATGTTCTTTCAGTAGGCTTTCAGTGGATCCAGAGTTCCTCTCTTTTAACCTGTATTTTCCTTCACCAGCTCCTCGTCGCCTACTCTCTCCTCACCAGCTGGCTCAGTGGGGCAGAATTCCCATCCTCCTCGACAGGAATCATCATTCCTTTTTCCTAAACTCCATCTGGAGCCAGACGTGATTTCCATAAAACAATTGTACATCTGTATGTCATTACAGTTCAGCTCCCCTGGCCCCCGCCAGGCTGAACAGGATGCCAAACCCACAGCGACTTTTAGGGGAAAAGAGACTCTGTCAAAAAGCCCCTTTGTACATTTAAAAGAGAACTTGATTTCTAAAACCTTCTGTGTATGGATAACTTTCAGGAGCAAGTCTGTGGATCTTGAGAAGTGAAGTACATAGGTTTATAAAGAAGTTCTGTTCAATACTTCTCCCTATCCAGCCATCTCCTGCATAGGAATGGGGACCAAAAAAAAAAAAGATAATCAAAATTTATTGAGTGTCTATTTTGTGCAAAGGACGAGGCTAAGCATTTCACAATCATTGTGTTATTTAATTTTCATAGCTAGCATTTAAGAGTATTATTATCTTTACTGTCAGAAAACTACGATCGCAAGAGGCCAGGTGACTTGATTAAGGATTAAACCTTGTGAGAGGCACAGCCACGATACACATCCAAGTCAGTCTCATTTATGGTACAGAATGCTCTGTGACACATTACATAATAAAAAGTGTTCTTTATGTTAGCGTAAACATTTTACCTAGTACTCTGGGTCACTGGAGGGAAAAGATCCTCCTCTAGGTGAGAGGTAGAAAACTCTGACACACTCAGCACACAGGTGGGTGCAGCATTCCTCGGTTTGCAAGAAGGCTCCAGGGCTATTCTGATCCCTTTTTCATTTAGGGACTTCCAGAAAGGCCTTACTTGCCCAGTGAGAAGTTTTTTGATTCAATCTCACAGTTATACAGAAAGCACCAAAGGCTCTGAATACAAATCCTCTTTTCTGGAACAGTGCATGGTCAAAGATATGGAAAGATGGTGACCTCTCCCATCTAAGCTAGAATGCAGAATATGTATGGATCAGGCCTCAGCTTAAGGAGTATGTGTGGTGGAAAGGAGAGCATTAGTAAGCTGCTTAGGGTGAGAGAAAGAAGACTCATCATGCAAGGGAAATGGCAACGTCACAGCTGCTTAGCCCTCAAATGTGTCCCACAGAGATAAGGTCGGGATGACCACTAGGTTTGTGGGTGAGGTCTGCACTTTTGGACCCTGATCTGGATTTCCCAGGAAAGCCTGAGCCCAGCATTCATTCATTCACTCATTCAACATGTATGCTTTGAGTGATTTCTATGTTTTGTGTCCCAATTGAGGTCCCGGAGAAAAACCAGTGGAAGGAGAAAAAAAAAAGACCTCAGCATTTTTTTGGAGGCCTCAGGATTTTTGCCAAATGGGCTCATAAAATGCATGCAGAAATAACTTGCCTTGAGAGAAAGTGGGGCACAGACACAAAACAACAGGAACAGTTCATACTTCCAAACAGTGAAGATACTAAAATAATCTGGAATAGGCTGTCAAATGAAAATGCTATGAAAGATTAAAGACAGGAATGCATTGAAACTATAAAGAAAGAACTGGACACTAGGAGGTAGATATTAAGAATATTAGATTTCTGTGCCAAATTAATAACTGTCCATGAACACCATAGTATTAGCCTATCTTAAATATCCAGATGTCTAACTCTGCTGCCATTTTTTGATTCTGTGATTTCTTCTTACATTTAGAGAGCAAGCATTCATGCACATGAAGGGCAGAATTGAAAGAATTATGTTATTAACTTTATTAGTACACGCTCACCACAGGAAGGTCGCGTTCACCGTGTACATGACACATTTTAATTCTTCTTACTTCCCTGTCCCGCTCCTCCCTCCCCTCATGTCTTGGCCTCCTTCCCTTTTGCAAAAGTTCTGCCTCCCTAGTTCCTATTATCTGTCTCTGTTTTTGGTGTTTTGCTCTTAAGTTTATTTATACCTTGGGCTTCTCATATTAATGTTTTAGAAACTTCTCAACATGTTCATCTTCCTTTTAATAACTGGGGACACTAAGAGATGAAGACAGCTGAGTTTATCTCCTATATCACTCAGAATGCAGTCTAAGCTTTTTCACAGGCAGCCTCTAAAATAGAGAAGTTTAAAGACAGACTGTTAGTTCTCTCCCAAAGAGCGGGCAAGTCTGCTCTGTCGGGGCAGCTGTCCTCCACCAGAGCATTTAACCACCCGGGTTTCTTTCGTCTTATTTCTCTGCCACCTGCCTCCTGAGTCATTTCTCTCAATCGGTATGGTAAGGCTAGGTCTCGAGAGGGCCCGCTTCACTCCAGGGATAAGGAACAGGCCAGAATCAAAGCACAGTCCTGTTGTTCTAAGGCCAAGATCTGGAACCGGTACACAAGGCTTCTGCTACCATTACTTGGTCTGGCTTCAGTGACTTGGCTCATCCCACTGCCAGGGTGACTGGAAAATAATAGTTTCTAGTTGAGTGGTCATGAGTCTGTCTAAAATTCTATTACTTTGGAAGAAGGGAAAATCATATTCGAGGATCATCTCACTGCATATCATAGGTGTGATTCCAGCAAATATTGGGGAATGGAGGGTAGATGGTTAACTAGGGTTTTCTTGTGTTTTTAAAACATGTTTCAGTTTAGGGGTCACAACTATCTGTCAAAGTCCTGCTAGCTCAGGGTCTCACTTCTTACAAGGATTATTGCATAGGTCTTAGGAGATTCCATTTCCTCTCTCCTCCAAACTATCTCTTATGTTATTTCTGGAGTAATCTTTCTAAAATACAGTTCAGAAATTTTTCTCAGAAAAGAAGACCAAGTCATATTAATTTTGTTCCAAAAGACCATAGGCCTTATTTTCCAGGGGTTTCTTATTTTTTCATGTGCAAAATCTGTCTTTGTTGGGTATGGCGGAACATACCTGCAACCCCAGCACTCGGGAGACTGAAGCAGGAGGATTGCACCAAGTTCAAGGCCAGCCCGGGCTACATAGTGAGTTCAAGGCCAGCCCGCACTACAGAGCGAGACCCTGCCTCAGAAATAAACAAATGAACATCTACCTTTATTCAAATACAGTCCCATCACCTCCTCTGGAGCATCATCACAACTCTCCAAATCCTGAATTCCACCCTGAATTTCTTGCTGCTCAACTTCCTGTAGAACTATTGGCTGCAATCTCTCATGTCCTTAAATGAGCGCGCTTGTCCGTGTACCTTGCTCACAGTGCATTGCTCCAACACACAGTGTACTGACTGCTGAGTATCTGCATCGTTGTCAGATGCTCACACACAGCAGTGTCTCTAGTTCATCTGTTTACACAGGCGTTTACCTCTCATTCAAAGGTGCCCACTTGGATGTTTGGGAATAATTATAATTTATATTATAATTTCAGTGTTCATGTCAGCACTATTATCTATACTATGTATTAATAGTACTATTTTCTAGTTCAGTTACCTCTGTCACGTGGTGTGAGGCATGCACTAACTGTGTCCATCCAGCTGATGGTCATAACTGGTGCTTGTTTTGGGCATAGAGCTCGTATGAGGAGCAGCCTGAAAAATTGAGCTAGGGCTCATTTTCCAGTTAGGCCTTCTCTATGCAGAAAAACAGTATCTATCCGTACATGTCATCTGTTTTTCCAGGTACTGTGCTAGGGCTTCAGTGAACAAAGCAGAGATACCCTCCTGACACCCAAAAACTTAGCAGAGGGAGGTGAATGGCATACAAAGTAAGTGAGTCCATTATGAATTTTGTCATAAATTGAGAAACACCAAAGAATACAGAAAGTGCGGAGCAGCATAAAGAGGACTAGGAATGTTGAAGGTGGGCACAGGATGACTGTCTAGGACTCAAGCTTGTTCTTCAGGAGAATGTTCCTCAAGGAGGAAGTTCGCATGAAAGCCAACCTAAGGGGTCAGAGGTGGTGCTGCATACATGTAGTTCCTGTTCAGCTACTGGAGAGGCTGACGCAGAAGGATCACAAGTTTCAGCCCAGCCTGGGCAACTTAGTAATTTGGAGAGACCCTGACTCATAATAAAAAAAAATAATAAAATGGGTGAGCTATAGCTCAGGGAAAGGCCCTGGGTTCAACCCACAGTACTGCAAAGAAAAAGAAAGTCAGAACAAGGGAGAGTTTCAGCCATGAGGATCTGGGCAGAGGGAATTTCAAGAAGGATCTCTGTATTTACAGCCTGTACAAGATCTACAGTGTGAGCCCTCCCCACATGTTCAAGGAACAGAAAAAGGGGACCAGTGAGCCTGAACAAAGTGAGTGAGGACAAGTGGGGACGTGGTCAGGAGGACTGCGGGGACTTCGTGTTCACTTTGAATCACAGTGGAAGCTACTGGAGGGCTTTGAACAGAGGCGTGGTAAGATCTGACCTCAGTCTTTCAAAGGACCCCTCTGTCATTTTGAAAGTGTACTGCTGGGGGTTAGGGCATGGGGCCCAAGGCGGGGACAGGCAGCCAGAAGCTGTCGCGGCACTGCAGGCAGAGCTGACGATGGTTTCTACAAGGCCGTAACGGTGAGTGATTCTACTCACAGTGCCGAGCCAACAGGATTTGATGTGAGAAATGATAGCAGGAGAGAGCTCAAGGATGACGTCGCGGCACTTGGGGCTAAGAAATGGAAAAGATGAGGGTGCCATTAACTGAGGAGGAGACCTGGAGTTGGGGCTGAGAACAGTGAAGGCTGAGTTTGCAGCCAGTTGACTTCGAAGTGAGGGTGCTGAGTGAGCTACATGCGCGATCCTGGACTTCGGGCACGAGGTCCGGCCTGGACACACGTGAGCAAACCCACCTGTTGCGTATGTGCACACACTGCTGTCAGCGTTTCACAGCGTAACTTCCTCACTCCTCAGGACAACGCCACGCGGTAGTAGGAAATACCGCTATTTCTCATTTCTCCAAGGGGGAAACTGAGGCACAGAAACATTAAGTAATTTGCCTGAGGTCACAGAGGTTATCTCTGAAACTGCCGTAATTTGAATCCAGATATACAGGTGCCAGAATTCGTACTTTGAGTCACAATGCTAGAGCAGCTAATAAATTTCAGTTTTCAGCTAGGAATAATGTTTAGGTATTAGTCCAGATGAGACCAGCAAGAGAATGTAATGTAGAAAAGAAAGGTTAGGAATCTGTTTAAAAACAGCACGGGTTGGACTGAGGAAAGCAGACAGGAGTACAGATGAGGTGGGATTGTCTCTGAGTATATAAATATTGAAGCCAGGTAATAGACCCTTGGAGTTTCATTAGAATTTGCTGTGTATTTTGACTACATTTTTGTGTAAAAATTGAAAAAAGACAAATAAGTAGGAATATTCAAAGAAATCAAGAAAAAAGTGACCATGAAGCTGAAGGAAATCTATGTGTACGTTATCCTGGAAGTCAGGTGTTCCGACTGCCTGTTGCTGTATAGCAGCCCCTGACTCCATGGCTTTTCTACACAACAATTACAGACAGTACACAGGTTCCTCAAGCACCTCACACCCAAGCTACCCTATGGTGCAGCCAGCTCACTGTGGGTATACACCCAAAGGACGGACGTGGAGTCAGCAATCTGCAGAGATATCTGCACCTTTGTGTTTACTGCAGCACCATTCACAATGGGCAAGACACAGACTCACCCTCAATGTCCACCAACAGAAAACGTACTTTGTATACACAATGGCATTCTGCCCAGCCTTGAACGGGGTAAAATTCTGTCATTTGCAACAGGATGGGCAGACATTAAGCCAAGCGAACAGCTCAGGCACAGAAATACAAGCCCTGCCTGATCTCCTTATACATGCAACCTTAAAAAGTGGCACTCACAAAAATAAGGCATAAAATGGTGGTTATAGCCAGGCGCGGTGGTGCACGCCTGTAATCCCAGCACTTGGGTGGCTGAGGCAGGAGGATTGCCTGAGTTCAAGGCTACAAAGTGAGTTTAAGGCCAGCCTCAGTTGCATGACAAAACCTTGTCTCAAAAAACCCACAAAAAATAAAATAAATAAAATAAAATGGTGGTTACAAGGGGCTGGGATGGAAAGACGGGGATGCTGGTCAGAGGGTACAAAGTTTTAGTTATGAGGAATACTTCGTGAGATGTGTTGTACAAAACAGTGACTAACTAATAACAACATATTATGTACGTAAAAATTGCTAAGAGAGTAGATTTTAAACATTGATGCCTCCAAGAAAAAGAAATATGAGAGATGATGGATATGTTGATTAGCTGGATGCGATAATGTCCTAATGAACATCACATCCCACACTATAAGTATCCATAATTATTATTGGTCAATTAACAATTTTTTAAAATGCAGTCATTGATTTTGTTCAGAAATCTGCAATCTGGACAGTGCTCATTGGGGACCCATCTGTGTTGTTTATCACCAAGTCCTGATTTCCAAAGCACTTCGACACTTCAAACCATGGCAGAGGTTGGAGTGCCAGAGCTCATCTCTTCCCAGGGACACCTGTCACACACAGCGGGCACTGAGGTCCCTGGCTGTCCTCCAGCTGCTCAGACAGGTGTGGGTCACTCCACGCCACTGAGCATGCGGCTGGGCGGTGGCATAGGAGAAGAAGGGGACATGATTAAAAATATACATGAAGACAGCTGAAAGGTGAATTTCACCTTTCCTGTTCCTGCTGAAAGCGTCAGATGTGACCCAGGACATGTTTGGGTCCTGATGCACTTATATCTTTGCTTATGCTTCATTATCTGCATGGTGAAAGCGTTCAGGTCCTCAGCCTCAACAAGAGGCACCATTCCTGACCATGCCATCGACCAAGAGCTGAAGTGTTTCTCCAGTACTGGAAGACTTGAGGTCAGTCTGAAAAGCAGGCACTCACCTTTTCTCCATGGCCTTTCTCTGGTGTCACACACTCAAGCCAGTGTACAGCGAGGCACCCGGAGAGCAAGCTCGCCCTTGCCCCAGGTAAGCACTCGGAGCTGTTCTCGTCCTTCGCTTCTGCGCTTCAGGATGAGCGCGCCCTCCTGCTCCTTGGTTTATAGACGATGCCTGCCTCCTGATGCTCCTCTTAGTCGCCCTTGCTCCTCAGGCCTCTCACAGCATCTCTTCACCCTCAGCCCCTTCCCGCTTCTTTCTGATGTTCTCAGTGGCCCTCTCCTGGCTCCCGGTCTTAGATGGTCCTGCTGCTCCCTTCCTGTCCCTGAGAAGGGTGAGGCAGCAGTATAGTAGCAAAAGCCACAGTAATTAGAGTAAGAGCTCCAGTTGCTGAGATGGTAGCTGGGCAGTGCTTAACGGTGTGGCAGTAAAGTTCTCAACCTCAACTAAGGTAGAAGAGGGCCTTCTGAAACCTTTCCCCGCCCACAGGCTTGCCCTTTCTCCAGGCAGCCTCCACACTGCTGCCAGCAAAGTTCTTCCAAAGTAGAAATTCCATCACACCGTATCCCAGTCTCAATCTTCTAACAGCTCCTGTGGTTTGGGGGATAACATCTAAATTCCTCGTATGGCTTCAGAGGTCTGGTACCATCCAGCCTTATTTACATTGACCTTGTTTGGTTCCCTTCATGGTCACCATCCCAGACAACATGCATGTTATCTCATCCCTGTTCCTAGAATGTACTTCTTCTGGGCTCTTGCTGAGCCCTGGCTCCTCTATGCTCTTCCAGAGGCAGCTGATGCTTCCCACTCAGGAAGATGACCCAGTTTTCCAGGCTACATTAGGTGCACCCCACACACCTTCACTCTCTCTCAGCACACTGTAATAAAAATTATTATTTTTATTTGTTTGTTTGCAATTGTGGTATCTCTCCTTCCCAGTAGTGATTTGTAAACATGTTTGAGGTAGTAAGTATTGAGTGAATAAGTGGATAAATTACAGCCCAATTATGGATGGGTGCACGCACTGATTTCAGTTTCCTGTTCCAACTGGCTTCACCCCTTAGGTCTCTCAAAGTCAAGCAAGCGAGACAGAAATATACACAGATAATTCTAGTATAGTTTCAGAGGATTCAAGAACCCAAGAATCCCACATTATCAACTAAATGATGAAGAAACGGACACGTAGGGAGGACTAATGAGAGACTATCGTTATCTGGTAACACCTGGGGTCAGAGGACTTCCTTTACAAGGAGAAGAGTGCAGGGCCACACCAGCCCTCCAGGCTAAACAGAACCCAGTAGGAGCGTCTTTGTGCAGAGGTCACCCACCTGGTTTCACATCCATCTAATCACAGGCATGGGGAGGAACTTGGCAAAATCTCTGTGATAAATCTCTGCTTTACTTTGCTCTGTGAACCTCATAATCTTTATTTGAAATATTATACCCTGGCCTTTTATTCTGAAGGTTGCCCACACAGAGGCTCAGGTGTCTCTATTCCTGGGTCCTCCGGGGTCCATCATTTCCAAGCCCAGCTTTCCCCTTTGCTTCCTCTCTCGGTCTCTCCTCTGCTTCCCTCAGTGCCATTTTCAGCACCTCGTTTCAGCGCCCATCCACGGTTCCATTTGCCGCTTTCTCTCATCCACGTGCCCTTTTTCTGTCTCTTCAGCCCTCCCTCTCTCCTGGATGAGGCCGCCTGCTACCCAGCAGCACCACCTCAGCAGCTCTTGACCTGGTCTCACTGCCATACAGCCTCATCCCCGCAGTGACCTCTAGCTTCTCCTGAAATGGAATTGCCAACATAAACACTGACTTCAGATCTGTGGCCTTTGGTACAGTAAGAAAGTCCATTACAGCAACACATGGCACCGGATGCAGGGTTTCGACACCCCATCTCTCTTTGGAAGTGGTGTGCAAGCTAACTGGCTCAAATGATTGCAGCTGTAGCTTTCCAGCATCTTGTGAACTGTTGCAGTCCTTCTTAAATAAAATCTTAGTGCTAACAACTAACACTTAAAATGCTGACCTGCTCTGGCTGATGTGGGTGTGGAAGCCCCATGCACCCTTTGCCTTTCATTCCCAAAACCCTCAGGGATTCTGCAGAGTCTCATGGTTTGAAGGCCACTGGATGACAGCACATCCTAAAACCCAAGTGGAAAGGACTATGTCACTGAGCCAAATCTGAATGTTGATCACACGATACTGCTGAAAACAGGGTAACTTTGTGCTATGTGGACACAGCCTGGAGAAGGGCTACCAGGTTCACTGTCCTCCTCCTCCTTCACCTGCTGAGGCTCACTGCACAATTTACTTAACTTCTCTGTTGAGTTTTCTCAGCTCTTAGTGATGACAATAATTCCTCTCCCTATGTCAAGAAGATGAAAGGAGTCCATAGAGGAGAGTCCTTAGCAGAATGTTTGGTGGAACCAGAGATGCAGTAGATAAATGTTTGCTGCTATTACCCTCCCCAGTTAACCACTATTTCCAAGAGGAACCAGGGGACAAAGGGTGAGTGACCCAGCACAGCATATTCACTCTGGTCAGCAGCCACCACTGTCCTCCTTGGACACAAGGTCCCACAGACTATCCCCCTGCAAACTATATCTTGCAATGCATGAAGTGGTACCTCAGTGCCCTAAAAGGAGACACTGGGTTCTTCCAGCGGAATGCCTCGCTCTACGAAGGAGTTTGTTTCCCAAAGTTTGCCACAGATTTAGGTCAAGTGAAAGACTATACACAGTGAACAGCTTTTCAATGGAAACAGACTGAAGCATTTGATTAGCCTTGTAAATCTATGGTTAATTGGGAATTGAGCATTGCAATTCTAGGAAATAGGCATGTTTGTATATTTCTGAATCTGTCCCGTTTATAGCCACAAACGTATGCCATTAATTTATGATTTTCTTTCTACAGGCTTCACCAGGATAAACATAAATAAAGAGATTAGTCATTAAACCCAGAAGGCATGACGTAAAATTTTAAAAGGTTATATACTGGGGAAAAATAATGTAAGAAGTAAAGGCAACAGAAAATTAGCTGCTAAATCTTTGGAATAATGCATTTTTACAGGTTGTTTTTAATAATCCTCACAATACTGTACTCTAATCTGTGATTCTCCAAGCTAAACTAAGTGACTCCCAAAGGAAGCAGGGCAAAGGGCTTTCTGAGCAGTCCAAATAGGTTTTCCAACAACAACAACAAAGCCAGATCTTTCCTGTCCTGAGTTTGTATTTTCTCTGTTACTTTTGCTCACCAAACCTACAGGGAATGGAGACTGCAGATACTGCCTCCTTCCTGTCCACTTTCCCTGTGAAAATCTGGAATGAGATCGGAATTCTGGTTCTTAAGAATCAGCCCAAACAAGACTCATTTCCAGCCAGCAGAGGAAATGTAGGAAGGGCTTTGTCTGCATATTCCAGCTCCTGCCCTTAGAGTGGAAGGAATTGGTGATGACATTCGCAATCCCTTATCCTCGGTTCAAAAATCTAAAGAGGCTCACAATCAAACGTTTTCATATCCTGGGCACAAAAACTCCTGCAGTGGCAAAATCTGATCTTTTGGACATGAAGCTCTGCATATTTCTTACTGATCTCATTTCCCATGATGATGCGTATACATTTTGTAGTAGAAATGTGAATGTATTTGTTTATAGGGTACTGAGCCAGACTCTATTAGAAATATTATATCTGTAATGTATATCATTTGACCTTTCCAAATCTGAAAGATTCTGATTTCCCAAACCTGCCTGGTCCCCTGGGTTTAGACCTAGAACAGAGAGCTTGTCCTGTGTGTTGTGAGGTATGAAGATGTCTGAAAAGAAAGGACCCCATTCTGGCTCTGCAGACAGAAAGCGACTGTGAGGCTGGATGGGAGATGCGCTTCCGGTGGCCAGGGACTCAGAGGGAGCTGTCAGCAGCACTGTCTGTCTCAGGATGAGGAGCAGGACACCAGGGCAGTGAGTGACAGGAATCAGTCACCAGCCACGCTTCCTGGCTGCCTGCCGTACTGCCTGAGGCCAGCATAAGCACAGAACAGAGGATTGTGCCACATCGGCCCCGCCGGAATTCTTACCTCAGACCCGCTCCAGAGGTCTCAGCCACATCCTTCTTCATTTTCACTCTCTATTCCAAACAGTTCTTCCTCTATCCCTTCTAATTCCACACTAACTGCCACTTAAAATTCACAGGTAGGGCTGGGGATATAGCTCAGCGGCATATCGCCTGCCCAGTAAGCACGAGCCCATGAGTTCAATTCCCAGTGCCAAGAAAAAAAATTCACATGTAGGGCACTTGAAAAGAGTAAAATGAATTTGTTCCAATTTTACTTTGCTGGGAATGGGGCTGGGGATTGAACTGAGGGCCTCACCTTGAGCCGTGTCCCAGCTTTTTTATATCTTTTGTTTTGAGACAGGGTCTGTCTAAGTTGTTCAGGCTAACGTGACAGTTGCCTTCGGTCTCGGCTTCAGAAGTAGTTGGGATTACAGGCACATGGTACTGCACCTGGCCTTACCTGATTTTTTTTATTGTAATTTCAGACTACCCAGGTTCAAGCCATGGCTTTGTGGCTTCCTAGCTATGTGAATATAGGTAAGTTCTTTCACCTCCTTGTGCCTCAGTCTCCTTATCCATGAAATAAGGATAATCGTACCCATCCCTGACAATTCTTGACAGGATTAAATGAGCCAACATTATGGGAGTTATTTAGAATAGTGCTTGGGAAGTAGGCAGTGCCCCATAAACGTAAGCTATTATTTGTGCATGTCTTCTAAATGAGCGCCATATACCAATGATAAGTTCTTTTTCTTTAAATAATCAATTTAAATGATCTAAATAAAAAGGAATTTAAAGTTTCATGTAAATTCCTTATAGCAAATTTCCTAAGATGGTACCCAAAGGACATTTTCTCTTCAATAATTATTTGCTACAGATAAAGATATAGAAGACAAAAAAAATATAAAAATAAAAAATCTCAATCAAAACCTAAGGAGGAAGTCACAACGTGCTTTCATGATATTGACAACTCTAACATTCTGGTAGTATCTGCTCTTTGCCCTCTCCTCTGTCCTCCTCTTGAGAATTTGCTTTGCAACCTAAAACAGAAAATGAAAAGAGGGTAATTAAACATTTGATATATAAATTTGAAAATAAAACCACCAAGCAAAGGCTTAATGGTTTTATTTTGATAGCAGGAAAGCCTCTCATTATTATCTGCACAGTTTTCTTGTCAGATTACCTATAAATATTAATGTAAACAACATCAACGGTATGGTCCACTTAACAATGCACAAAGGTAATTCTCCACGATTTTAAGTTGATTACTTAAGTTTTATGAGGAGAAAAGAAATTTTCCTAATGATACATCCTTCCCTGCTGCCCTCATCCTGTTGCTTCAGAGTCAGACTGTGGAGATGTCCCCTGACCTTGCCCTGGCCATCAAGAGGAATTGTGAGTCTCCACCGGTGGGTTCAGAACCTCCAGTTGGGCTTTTACTCCCCTGGGTCAGGGCTTTATGGGGGAGGGTCCACTCTCTCGCTCCCTACTCTGACTGTGGAATTAATGTTGGGGCTGATAACACTTTTTTCCCAGGTTTAGCCCTAACCTAGACCAACCCATACCTGTCTCAGTCAAATTCACCTCCACCTTATCTTATTTTTCAAAAATGTATTTGCCAAAAAGAATGTCCAACTTATGGAGGAAAAAAAATCACAGCTAAGTGGAGGTTTAAAGCCAAAGAGACTTAAGATTGAGAAACTGCCAGTTCGTGTTGCTCACTTACTCCCAGGAGTGCTCACAGCACCTGAAATCGTGCCAGGGCTTTGAAAACGAGAGCCTGCAGTCAGAGCATGATGGCTCCTGACGGCAAAGATGAGTCATGTGACGGGCTGAGCGATTCCGTCACTGCCTCCTTCAATCAGAGCTCGGAGACGGAGCTTAATCAGTCAGATAGCATCCACAGAGGCCTCGGCCGCAGAAGCCAGCTGCAGCAATTAATCACTTAATTGCTTTCAGATTCACTTTCAGTGTCTTTTAGAAAGATATTAAAGAAAAACATTATTGAAAGGATATTTTAGACTATTTAATAAAGCCCCACTATCCCCTTTGTGAACCAGAAAATAAATGGATCTCTAGGCCAACTCTGTTCAGTGTTTTCTCAGCCAACATTTGCTTATACCAAGGGAGGTGTGATGGTCTCCTACTCCTGGCAGGGGAAATAGCAGGGACAAAAGCACTTAGGAAAGAAAGCATGAGTGAAAAGAGAAACGATTGTTTGTCTGAGTTTTTGGCTAAAGAGCAAGATGTGTGACTGGGACGGAGGAGAAAGCCTGGAAGCTAGCAGACTGCATCTCAGAGGCCAGAGTGCCGGACTCCATACGTTAGGCCACAGGAGCTGTTGAAGTTTTCTGAGAAGAGAAAACAGCACAATTAGGAAATAGCAAAAACTGTGGGGTCCATCTGCCATGGGTTTTAATTCTGGCTCATTCCTCGTTATCTAGCATGACCTTGGGCACTCTGTGTTGTGTTGGGGTGTGTCCCAAGCTGTATGATGGAAATAGTAATCCCATTTGCAGGGTTACTGCAAACATTAGAAATAGCACGGGAAGCACCGTAACCCCAGGCCCCGGCATAGAAAAGGTACCTTTTAAACGTGTGAGCTATTCCTCCTGCTGTGCTCTGGATGAGATGGGCAAGCGGACAAGAGAGGAGGTAGGAGAGAGTGCAGGTCCAGGCACGAGGTGGGGAGGGCCTGGACTAGACAGGGAACGGGAGGGGAGAGCGGCAGAGAGAAGACAAGAGAGAACACGGGACGCCGCAAGGCAGACCGCACGGGAACGCAGCCTCGGGAAGATAAACTTGCCCAAAGCCTTCTGATGATGACTAGACATGACGAAGGGTGGAGAAGCCACAGCAACTCCAAGAAGTGGCTGAACTAAGAGCCACATGAGACAGACACAAACATGTCAGTACATGCCAAACTGAGCCTGCATTTCTGGAATGACTACAGCAATAGCCCAAATTTTGCATTGGCTTTCACTGTGATCCCGCTGCATTGTTAAAGCTACCTCAAAGAACAGCTCTCAGGTTCACAGGGTCAGTGCCTTGGCTTACGGGGTTACCTGGCCGTGCATGCCAGGCTTATCTTCTTCCCACAGCCTTGCACCATAGCTCGCCACTTCCACCCGCTCCACCTCGGACAGCCAGCCACAGCCAAGGTGTTTGCGACTAGCTGCTGTCCTCTCAGCACAAATAACTGCTGATGTGCCCCTCGGGTGGTAGCAGCCTTCCCCACAAGGTGTGTCTTGGATAATAGGCAGAGAAAGACCTGGCCCTTCAGAATAGTGGGGCGACAACTGATAACTCACGGCCTCTGACACTTTCATTAGGAAGTTCCTTCAGGAAGCAGCCTTAATAACTTTGCACCACTCTAGTCAGAGCAGATTAATATTGCCTGTACTTCGGGGCCCAGCCTCATGGCTAGCACAGGTTTCCACCTCATCAGGGTCGGCCGTGGGCCCCAGCCCTGTCAGCTCCACAGAACTCACAAAGGAATCAACTTGCAGCCGTCTCGGCCATGCATGTACCTGCCAGGACACACAGGGGAAACTTTATAGCGTATATAAATGGACTTTAATATTGCAAGATACCTTTTGGAATGTATGTCTAAATTGCTAGGACATGCAGAAAGGCTGACAAGCCACTTTGTGCCTTTTGAGAGGCTGCCTTGGTGAAGTGCAGGATTTCGCTGTCTCAGTTTGTGTCTTCCCCTGGCCGGGCGGCAGTGCTGTCTCCTGAGCTCTTTCACCAGAAAGGCCACCCAGGATTTTTGCTCTTTTATTCCCCGGCTCTTCTTTCACTAACGTAGTTTTGCTCTGGAAACACTAAACATCATGTTGACTTTACTTCATCATTCATTTCAGGCCAATTATCCGAGTGTCATACTGACTTATCTACAGTTAATGTACTTCTATAACCTGGCTGGCTCCAAAACACCAAAACTCAAAATGTAGTGTTTTGTAGGTATTAAAAGTGCCCTGTGCTTTATAAAGACAAGTGAGATTTGGGGAAGTGATGACAATATGAGGCCAAGAGTGACCTAGAAGTCAACTCTTCATAGGTGGAAAAGGGTTCCTTCAGGGTTTTTCACAGTAGTCTTTAACCAGAGGAAAAGAATTCTTCTGTAGAGTGCAAGTCTTTGTATTTTAGTTGCTCTTGTCTCATACAAGTGGAAACTGATATCCATGGTAAAAGTTTGTACATTTTTATCTCTGTGTCACATAATATTAATGTTAAACATCCACTATTCATTAAGTGCCACTATTTCTCCTTGGTCACCACTGCATGAAATAAGGTGTTATTATTACTTTGATCTAACACATGAAGAAACTAAGCTTTAGAGAGTACACTAGGGTTCTCCAAAGAAACAGAAACAGTTGAATAGAACATGACAGATAGATAATAGGTAGACAGACAGACAGATAGATAGAGATAGACAGACAGACAATAGATGAATAAAAGACTTATGGGCAGGTCTTTGGTGTACAAGGTTTTGGAGGTTGAGAAGTCCCATAATAAACTACCTGTAAGCTGGACACCGAGGAAAAGTCAGTGATGTGGCTTGGTCCAAGTCTCAAGGCCTCAGAACCAGGAAAGCCAATAAGACAATTCTCAGTCCAACTCCAAAGGCTACAGGATCAAGGCTACTGGTACAGTCCCAGAGCCTGAAGGCTGGAGAACTTGGAGTTCTGATGTCCAAGGCAGGAGAAGCTCCAAAAGAAAGAGCAAATCATTTTTCCTCTCCCTTTTTATTCAATCTGGGCTCTCAGTCAACTGGATGGTGCTAACGCATGTTGGGTGAGGGCAAATCTTTCTTACTTAGTACACTGACTTTAATATCATTCTCTTCTGGGAAGTCTTCACAGATACACCCTGAAATCATGCTTAGCCTTCTATTAGGTATCCTTTAACCCACTTAAGTTAACACCTCAAAGTAACTATGATGGAGAAGTTAGTTTCCAGCTAAGTTCAGACAGTTGGAAATCATGTAAATCAGAACTTGAACCCATATTTCTTTTATGCCAGATTCAGATTTTAAAATCATCATAACTTACTAAAACAATGACACAAATTATATTCCAGTGGCACTTCCTAGAGACTTCTGCCTGATATCCACAGTAAAAAAAGAAAGAGCCTCAGTACTTACTACTATGAATTTCACTCTACACATTTACGAATGTATAATGACCTCTACTATTTCAAGGAAAAAAAGGAAAAAGCAGATCCACCCCATGATATTTATTGACTTTCTACTCTATAAAAGGCACATAGCTAATTAATCATGGAATGTGGGAGAAGTGTCAAGAAGAGTTAGATGTGGTCCATTTCACAAGGTACCTACAGTTTAGCTAGGTAGACAAGCCATAAAATTATGCAATGTGTGCCCTTAAGATGATAGCAGAAAAGGCACTGCAAAGCTGGACAAGGTTAATTGGAAGATTAACAATGTAGTATGAAGATGCTAGAGTGATTCAGGTGTGGGAGACTTCTCTCCAAACATGAGTACTCAGGGAAGATGAGCAGAGAGCTGGGACTCGAGGTACGAAATGAAGGGGTGGACCTTGATGAGGTTGGACATGGCTAGACAGTGTAAGCACCTCCAGGAGAAGTGAGACTTGTCAAAGTAGGCAAAGATCAGTCTTGTAGTGAGAGAGGACCAAAGATCAGTGCCAGACAGGGAAGGGCATAATATTCTGGTGAGTCTGATGCAACAAAAGTCTACACATCTTTTCTTGTCGTCAAACAAACTTATCTAAGAGAAAATTGACCCAGGTATAATATGATTTATATTTGTGTTTTAGAAATTTATTTTTGTGGTTTTAATTAAAAGCTTTTTTTGTCTTTGAATTAATATACCAGATTTTTAACAAACCTATCAGGTTCTGTGTGTATAAAGCTGCCTATTTGTCTTTGATGTCCAACGATCTGGTTACATGGTTTTCATTTATTTATTGACACACAATAACTGTATATACTTATGGGGTGCAGTATGATGATCCAATACATGTAGACATTAGTACAGATTAAATAAGGGTAGCCAACATCTCTACCACCTTCTATATCACGTCTTTGAGGTAATAGTATTCAGAACTCTCTTTTCTAGCTACTTTGGTACATTCTATACAGCGTTGCTAACTATAGATGCCCTACTGTGCACAGACTATCAGCACTTATACCTCCTAAAACTTACGGCTTTGTACTTCTATACCAGCCTCTCCCCATCTGACCTCCCCCCTCCAGACCATCCCTGATAACATTGTATAAACAAACTTTCTCTAGTCAGTAAAAGTCAAATAAATTTACCTAAATGGATCTTTCAGAAGTAGAGAACATAAATATGCATAGATCATCATTTACATAATATATTCACACAATAGGAAAGTAGCCCATCAAGTGCACTAGTTCTCTCTGCAGTGCAAAGCTCTCAGATCTGTGTTTTCCTAGCACATCTTACCCACAGCAATCCAGATCACTGAGGCATTAATTTACAGGTGATGCCTTTGGTTCTTTGGTATCACTTTGGTATCATGGTCTTCAAGAAATCGTGGCTCTCCACCCAAAGTTTGTCTTAGCAAGTTCAGGGTGAATTTACAAACTTACAAACCTGGCTTTTGTTACCTAAGATACTGGAAATGAAGCCTAAAAGATAAGACCAAAGACCACCAACATTAGCTCTCCACATATGGTCCTCTTTTGGGGCCTAAAAGTATACTGCCTATGAAACTCAATAGCGCTACATTGTAAACTAACAGTGTGCTCACTACACTAAAAGGTTACCTACATGATTTCACTTATTGCTCATAAGTAGACAGGAATGGAATCCTTATGGTATATCCATCTTATAGATAAGGCAGTGCAGGATAAGAGAGAATAATGTGCCCCCAAACTACACAGCCAATGACCTAGGCATCAGAGTAGGGCTTTAGTCTTCCATGGTCCATAACAATGTGTTTGAGTGGAATGCAAAATCCAGACAGTGAAAACCCAATGACTCACTAATATGCACTGAATTGTGTCCTCCCAAAGTTCACATGTCCAAGTCCTAACCTCTAATGTTACTGTATTTGAAGACACTGTGATTCAATGAGGTTATAAGGTAGGATAAAGCTCTAATCCAGTAGGATTTATTTCCATAAAAGAAGATGAAGAGACAAGGGCTCTTGAGACAGAGAAAAGATCCTATGAAGATACAGCAAGAAGGTAGCCCATCTGCAAGCCAAGGAGAGAGGAGTCAGGAGAAACCAAACCCACTAACACCTTGACCTTGAACTTCTGGCCTCTAGAACCATGAGAACCATGGGTGGCTCCAGAACCATGGGTGGCTCCCAGCCCACTGCACACAGAATAAAGTCTGAATTCCTAGTGAAGGACTGCCACAGAACCATGAGAAATAAATTTCTATTGCTCAGACTGGAATGTGTCATGGAAGCCCTAACAAAATAATACACACAACTTCAGCTCTCTCACATATAACTTCCCTGTGCTAGCTGGATCTGTCATCATTCTCCTTTAATGCCTTTGATTCTCACTGTCTTAAACAACTTAATATCTAGAGTAGCAGGTTTCTAAAACAGTGAGCTACTCTCCTTGATTGTCACAAAGATCTGTTGGAAAGCTCGGCCCTAGAACACCCTGAAGCTGATCTAACGCAGTGAGTTTCAAACTCCCCACAGTGAAGGGCCAGTTTCTCCCACCCCTTTGCCAATAGATGCATGGTCCTTCTATACATATCTGGTAAGCAGATCCAGGTGCAAGCAGCTTGCCACAAAAGTGGAACATCCTGCTCAACAGAATTTTTTCATTAGATGCTCGGATGGCTCAGTGATGTTTAGCGCCCAGTTCTTGGGAGTGGGAATCCTAACAGGAAGGATTTGCCAATATGTATGATAAAATATCTCCCATTATCACTGATTTTGAGCTATAAGTGTGGAGTTACCAAGTAGGAAGAAAAATGCTCCATCAACTCTGTGCAGCTGGAGTCACCCACCTCTAGCACATCACTGCAACAAAGTGCAATGCTGGCAAGTTTCTAAAGACTTATTGTGGACTTCTGTACTTAACCCCTTTGTACATCACACACTACACCACACTGACCTAACGCCTTATGCCTAGGAGACCCCAGAGAGGCCCCCCAACGTCCGTTAGCTCATTATCTTATTAGGATACATGCTGGACTCACAAAGTTATAGGAAAACACTTCCAGAGAGGGCTCATTTACTTATAATTACTCATAATTAGCTGTGGTAAATGGCACAGACTCTGCTCTTGTCCTGTCTTCCTCTCTGCTCTCCACCGGTGTTACCTCAAAGGCCTTCTTCTCCTCTTTCCCTTTTCCCCTCCCGTAGTGCTCCCTTTCCTAAAGGACCGTAATTCCTTTCCCTTTGCCTCTCTTCAACAGCATAGTCAAGCACAAACTTTCCAGTGGTCAACTTTCTCTCGCCAGCAACTTAGCTTTATTGTGAGGATGAATCCTGCTCTTTGTTATAAGGAGCAATAAGGGGATAAACCCACTCGTGCAGCTTGGGAGTAAAACCTAAAGCAGCCTCTAAGCACCTGGGGATTAAAGGCAGATAATGGAGGGTTACTTTAGCCCTCTTTATCCCGGCTTTCCCAGAACCAGTTCGGCTTTGTTCTTTCTTTTTTCAAACACAGAGTGAACCCTCAGTAGAAGAACCAAAGCTTGTGGCACACAGACAAAGGAAACACAGCAACCAGAACGGGGAGTGACCAGTGCTGACATTCAGGCAGGAGGTAATTAGGGCTGACCTTGAGAGCTGGCCATGAAAATAAGAACGAAAACACAGACAAAAACCATAAGTCGTATTGTGAAGTAAGACCAACAAGATTGGACCAGTGATTAGAGGCGGAACAGCAAGGGCAGGGAGAAGACGGTGCAAGGCTTTGAATACTGACTGCAGCCGGATGAGTCATTCTGGATTCAGCTCCAATTGAGTTACTCAGATGAGAAAAAGCCTTGGGTGGCTCCCAGCCCACTGCGCACAGAATAAAGTCTGAATTCCTAGTGAAGGACTGCCACAGCTTTGCTCCAGCTCATCATCAAGTTTGGACTAATTCATTTGCCTCATAAACATTTACTGAACAGCTACTACGTGTTTTTCTGGATGAAGGAATCAAAATAGAGAAAAGGCACAGCTCCTGGTTTGCAGGAGTTTAGAGTCTGGAGAGGGCACCATCCAGATAAATCTGTGTGTGACACCCTCATGCTGTCCCTGTGCTCTCTTTTGTTGATTGAGTGCCCACTACACAGCAGAGCTGCTCTCAGCCCTGGGCCCCGTCCAGGCCCACAGATGTATTGATCTGGGACTGTCTGCACAGAGTGCTGAGGTCGTGAAGGACCACAGAAGGGGGAGGCAGAAAATGAAGATGAGAGTCAACTCCAGACTCTGGGAGTCATGCCGACATTCTCAGGGCTGGGAATTGGGAGAAGAGCCAGACCGGGCCAGAGGAGTAACCAGAGAGGGAAGAGACCAGCGAGTCACGTGACCAGGGAAGCAGAGGGTTTCCGGAGGAATGGAAGACTCTGAACAGTGCTCAGCGCAGAAGAGAAGTGAGGAGACAGAGGGCTGAGACGGCCACAGCAGCCCCCCCTTTCTGTTGCTAGATGGCAAGGATTAACGCACGGACTGAAAAGAAAGGATGAACGAGGCATCATAGAGCAAGAAGTACTTCATAAAAGACCCCGGACGATGCACGGGGAAGGTGCAGGATTCACAGGCAGGGGTAGAAATGCTGGTTCTGGGGAAGAGAGGCCGTCTTGCCCCAAAACTAGACAAAGGAAAGGCTAGATGAACCCCAGAGGTGGGGGGCTCTGGGGGGCCCCATAGAGGGTCTGCAGTCCACCTGTCCCCATTTGAACTTCAGCTCTACCATTTACTTTGCAAGGTATCAGGCAAGATATTCTAGTCCTCTGACCTTTAGCTTCTTCACCTAGGAAGTGCCTTTGTCAGAGGGTTGTTGTGAGGATAAGGGAAAATATATGTACAGGCAGCCTTCCCCTGCCTTCCAGCCTCAGATTCACAGGGGTCACACGAACAAGTTCTCCAGGTCTTTGCCCTCTGTTCACTCTTCAGCTCTCTGCAAAACACTCTGGAAAAGCCTCCCCTTGTGCTCCAGGGCTCAGTCAACCTCTGCTGACCCTGAAATGCAGCTGAGGCCCTGGAACAAACAAGCTGCCAAATCCAAACAGCACCATCAAGTACCAGATAGATTTCCTGAAGCAGCCTTTTCAGTTTTCACAAAGAACCGCCTGATACACACACACACACACACACACACACACACACACACGCACGCACGCACGCATGCACGCACACACAGAGCTACAGTTCTCAGCAACTGAGACCTGAGCAACATGCACCATGCTATCCCAAATATTCTCCCTCCCCTCCCATGGCCAGCTTTCAGTCAGACCCCAGGATGCCCTCTATCCTTCATACAAACACGCTTTTGGCAGGACCACCCTGTTAATTTTGCTGGACACCTCCTGAACCAACATATACCAATCCCAGTCTAGGCTGACAAACATCCTGGCACAGGGCAGGATGTAATACAAGTGAGCTTCCTTTCCCCCGCCCAGCCTCAGGACCATGTTTACGCTTCTGAAAACTGGGATGTCCTTTCTCCCATCCTCAGTCACATCTGGGTTTGACCCAGCTGCACAAAGACTCCCTTGCACGGGGGTAAACAGGTAAGTGTCTGAAACCAGTCCTCTAAGAGAAAAAGCCTGATAGGTGGTATTTGCTAACTGCCATGGTGTAAACACTCCCACCCTGACCAGTTTTAATAGGCCACCACTACCTTGGTTCAGTAGACACCAACCACGTGGCAAAATTCCCCTAAGCTGCTGTGAGATCTCTCCACTCAGCAGGTTACCCAGAAGTCAGCAAGACCATAGTAAAGCAGCTATATGTCCACTCAGTAAAGCCCTGTGCATGTCCAGCCACCACTTTGATAAAATGGCATCCTGCCCCAACTGCAGCCCAGTGGGGATTAGTTACACAGGCACCAAGTCTCCTTTGGAGAGCTATATTCTTTTCATGTGATTTGGGAAAGCATTATATTTAAATGACATTTTGTCATTTGAGGGAAACAGACACACCCCAACGGGTGAAATCTTAGGGATGATCACTGAACAAAAACACTGTCACCAAGTAAGTAAATAGTGACAAGTTTGTAAGATGCTGTTGGCAGTAGCTGGATTTCTCAGTGCTGAACACTTGGGTTGGGCATGGTGGGAGCGGCTGGTTAGCCATTTGTCAGGCAAAGTCAAAACAGCCCTCCAGCTACAGCACAGACGGCAGACTGCAGCTCATCACCATTTTATTTATGACTCTTAATTAGCAAGAAAAAAAGGAGGGAAGAAGTTCCCAGCTTGGGATATACATTTTACACAAATATATTTTTGCCCAGAAGTTATCTTTGTCAAAATAGCTTAAATCCCCACAACCCTGAGAGAGCTAGGTATTATAGATACATGTTAGCATCAGAAAACTACATCCTGGAAGGCAAATGTCATTATCCTAATTTTTCCAATGAAAGTTTGGAGAGGCCCAATGGTTCTTCCAAGATAACACAGTGAGAGAATAAAGAGCTTGGACTTGAACTAATCTTCAGATTCCAACACAAAGACTTACATTTTACTTGGTATAGCGTAGTAGCAGTCTGTTGACGCTGACTTGATTAAGAGAGTTGGCTACCAAACATACTACATTTGAGGGTAAACTCACTCTTACAGCTCTAATTGTACTTTTTAGGGACAGGGGAATTATTGAGTGCGTGAGGAGCATGGGATGATTACGAATCTGGGTTCTTATGTTGTGACCAGCGGAGTCTAATCAATTCCAGGGCAGGCAGTAAAGACCAGACCCCCACAGCTGAGGAGTCTGAAGGTACTCCGCTCGGTGGAGGACTCTTTGCCAAGAGCTGCCCTTGGTGAGGTACAGAAAGCATCAGAAACGTGGGCAGACCAAGTGACTACAAACATATCCAATGACTAGCATGAACTCTGCATTTATGGGTGGCCTTTAGCAAGCACTGCAAGCGATTGCTTCTGATGGCTGATTTGGGGGCTAGAAAAAATTTTAATAGTACAACTCATCTTTGTTACAGATTTTTTTTTTTTATTCCTGTGACCTCTAAAGGATAAAATGTTTATGGTTATTCCCTGCCTTGCTAAAGAATGACCTTGAAGATAGTAACCTCCGAGGCCTTGAGGGAGAGTGGTAGGTGCTCTGCAGGGCCCTCATATTTCTAAATCTCCTCCTCTTCCCAGGACTGCACATCTCCATCTACTTGAAGTCAAGCACAGCCCCATGACTGGCTTTGGCTAATGAAACATCAGATGTGACGTGTGTTGCTCCTGAGTGGAAGGAAGACTTACTTAAGAGTTAGTGCACAATCATCCGCGCCCCCTCCCCTCCCGCGCTGACCCAGCAGCTCGTGCTGAGTGACAGACTGTCTACAGATTGATGCTGAGTGACAGACTGTCTGGTGACTGAGTCCCAGAGCCACTCTGCCAAGCGGAATTTCCACTGAGCTTTGGAAGCTGATGTTACTACAGCATAATTTTGCGTCCTAGTAGAAGAGAAGGCATTAGAGGACAGGGCTAACTGGAGAAAACATAAAGAGTGTGAACAAAAGGCTGGAAGGTCCTGGACGTTTTGAATCCTATGGGAAGCGAACAGCACTGAATTCCTGCAAACTCAGTCTTCAGGGTGTTATTTTTCCTCAAATGGTCAAGAGAAGATTAAAGCTGGAAAACTGGTCAAATGAATCCATACCTCAGGTTTCCAAGATGACTGGAAAAGATCTAATTCCTTGAAGCTTAGTAAGAAATCTCCTGAGCTGAACATACCACTGAAATTAGTCAAATCAACTTAACAAACATCCACTAAGTACCTATTTATTGTACAGTGGTCCACCCTTACCTGAGAGGGATACATTCTAAGACCCTCGTCGGATGCCTGAAACCAGCGACCATCCCATGTCCTGTACCCCAGCACTGGGATACCACAAAAGTCAATCTGTGAATAGAAATTGCTGCTCAGTGACCAGGATAGACAGGGTATGTAGCCTAGAGAAGAGGATGATTCATGTCCCAGGCAGGATAAAGTGAGATGACAGTGCTACTCAGAGTGGTGTGCAATTTAAAGCCTACAAGTCATTTATTACTCGAATTGTCTATTTAATATTTTCTGACCATGCTTGACCACAGGCCACTAAAACCACTGGAAGTGAAGCCCTGGATAACTGGGATCCACTGCAGAGCACTGTTAGACAATGCAAGAAATGTCTGTGTTGCCAGAAGTCCCTGCTTTCTTGCACGGAACTTACAGTGTAATTGTGAGAACATGAAACATCATATAATAACATTTTAAAATAAAAACTTCAGGTAATGGTAAATATTATATCACAAAGCAGCGCAATCAGTGGCCGAATTCACCATCTACAGCAATTCCTGCCGTTATACTGGAGAGACTCAGTCGCCTCTGAAAACCTCAGTAGAGTTTGCTCCAGGCTTCACCCTTACGCACAGCCCCTGCATTCCTGTCAGCGCCTTGAGACTGAGAGTGCCTACAAGTGGAAGAGCTGGAGGCTCCAACTTGGGGTGAGAGTCCTCAAGTTCCAGCTGGCTCGACTGGAAGTAGCCAGAATCTCATAAGCTGCCTCACGGGGCCTACGTTGTTTTGCCACATGCCCCCAGTGTAACAGGGAAAGGACTAGCGGGAAGCAAAGTCCAAGGGCAAGAAACTCAGAAGTATGTGGCCCTGTGTCTCATGTGCCTCTTGCCCCTGGTCCAGGCGGTATGGCCGTATCCACCGGGGATGTGGCCAGCACACTGGACAATAGACAAGGAGCTCATTGCTAGGTCCCTCTGGATGCCTAGTGCTGGCTTCTAGAGATAGCATTCAAGAATCCGTCTTTGCATTACAGCATAAGTTTTGAGACCATATTAAGGAAGATTTGGTTATAAGAAGGAGACTAGGATCTACTCCAAGTACTCCCTTCCTCTAGCCTGAACAAATCTATACTGCACCAAATTACACGACATCATGGTTCAAAGAAGGCCCTGTACATGTTCCTTTAAGTTTCTGGAAACAGTGAGGACTGGGCATAAATTACCACCCTTCCCTTCAGTGTGTTCTCCAAGCTGTATGACTGAATTCCTGCAAATGGGAGAGGTTAAACATTCATCTCTCCCTAGAGTCTGAGCAACCCATTGGGGTAACAATACCTGGACACCAGGACATCCAGCATCACTGAGCCTGAAAGAGCACTGCTGCTTGGAAAAAATGTCAGAGTCAGTGCCTACCACACCCACAACGCTCCTGAAAAGAAGAGCAGGGCTTTCCTGAAGAGGAAGCAAGGCAATCACAGACTGGCTGGATCCCCGGAGATGCTGGTCCCCAAAGCTCCCTCCTCCAGACAAAAATGGTGCAGTTAACCTAGCCGATGAGGCTCCTTTCTCCTGCCTCTCACTCTCTTCCTCCTCTCTCTGACCAGGGAACACAGTCATTGAGTTGTTGGTGAGCCCAGAAGCAGAAAAGATGTATACAGAGTCCACATGCCATACATGAAAGCTGCAGGACAGAACATCCGAGCAAAGGCTAAGCTGAAGAAATAAGCTAATGAAAGGTGCACAGAGCCAAAGAGAGGCGACAGCAGTGGTGGCCATAGTAGCCAAGACCCTATGTTGGATAGGGTGGGGGTAGGAAGACCCCAGGCTGAGCTGCACTGGACCCAAAACTGTTACTGAGCCCAACTCCAGTGTCTTGTGACTTCCTGGATGCTAGTTACCCAGGAGAGTCCTTTCTCTGCATCCTGACAGTTAATCTCATCAGAAGGCCGCCCCAGTGGGTCCTTACCCCTGCCCTCATACTTCCTGGCATACAGAGGCCCAGGTTCCTCAGGGGCCTGGATGCTGGGGTCTCTGGACCTGACTCCCTCACACAGTCACCAGATGCTGTGCACTGCACATACTGACACTTAGCATGGCAGGTTACGCTGCCCTTATCTGTGCGGGCTTTGATGCTGTCTGAACAGCTATTTGTTCTGTGGAATATTTTTAGCATGAGATTGTTGCTGGAGGAAGGTGGCCCTGAAAATGGCTATGGGAGAAAAGAAAGCCGTCCTCAGTAGAGACCATGTCACATTCTCAGGGCTGTGTTAAGTGCTTCGCATACAAACATACTCAAAAATAATTGCCAGTAATATCATCTTAATCCCACCTTCCTGTGTTTACAAAAGACAAGTACAGAGACTGGAAAATGAGGTCTCAGGGGATCCCTAGCAATCGAAACTCTTCCTTCTTCCTTCCGGGAGCAAACCAGGGAACACATAAATGTCCCCATGTGGTCTTCATAGAAAGATGTCACAGAGGACAGTAGATTTCATGGGGGTAAAAAGAAAACCCCTTTCAAATCCATTTAAAACAATCCATGCAGCTGTTTCCTGAACTCTCCAAAAGAATTGGGTGCAGAAAGCTGTCTTCCTCCCTTCCTCCCCTCCCTCCCTCCGCCCTCCACGCTGCTTTCCAGGTGACGCCATGACAGACCTCTGCCGGGAGCTGCTCTGGAGGGACACAGCCGCCTACGGAGCAGGCAGTGCTGCCACCTCTTGGACGGTCAGAGCCAGAGCAAGACTCTGTCCCAGAAAGGATGCGTTTCTGTGATATTATGAAATGTTAATGGGCAATCTGTTCCGAAATAATTGCTCAGTGTGCTGGCCTCCTTTTCCGTTTTAGAATTTCAAAGGCATTGCAGGCCGAAAGCAGAGCAAGCCTGTTAGTGGTACCTACGCTGATTAAATCTAGCCTGTCACAACCGTGGCTGCACAAAACCTGTTTTTCTTAATTAATGAGACATAATTAATAGTATCATTGAAAAACTCCAGCCACTTCAACTTAGGGCTATTTAGAGCTTCACATTAGAGCTGTGTGCAAGTTTTAAGATATGCAGTTTCTTTAGCTGACACAATTAACAGTACCTAATCTCTGGGAGACGCCCAATTTTTGACAGAAAAAAAGAGAATCTTTACCAGAAACATAGGTAATAATGACAGCCTTCTTCCCCATTACTCTTTGTGCGCGGACTGTACGCGTGTGTGTGCGAGCGTGCACACACACACACACACACACACGGGTTCACACAGGCTCACACATGTGCACCCCAGCTCAGCTGTGGTTATTCAGCAGTTAGGATGACTCTCTCCCCTGTGGGAAACCTCGTCTGTCCACACTAAAATATCTAGGGTGTTCTAAAGTAGGATACACATCCCAGGGTTTTTATTGCAATGATAGCCCTTTTTGAAATATTTATATTGATCAGCCAAGTTCCTGAGAGGAAATAGGTTGTTTCTGTGACTCTCCCAGGTACAGGTCATTTGAACAGTGGGGTTGTCATTTTTTTAATCTCTGCATTTCCCTGTGGATAGTGAGAGGATTTAAAAGGCAACATTAGCTGCTTCAGGCTAGATTTTCAAAGCTACACCAGGGGAGTTAAAAGCGCAAATCCTGTTATTGTTACAGGATTAATGCACAGAAGTCCCAGAATACCACTTTGGAAATGTAGCCAAGGAACATTATTTTAATGTACTGTGTGTTATTTTTAGGCCTAGCTGTAGCCCAATTATCAGCTGGTGTATCAAAAATGAGACAAGACAGATGACTGCCTTTCATCCAAAAGTCTGATGAGGACTTTGGTGTTCGTATTTCCTCACCGCTGAGAAATCTGGACATTTTCAGGGAAGAAGTGAAATGGAAGCTCTGGCAGCTGCCTCCTACCTGTCCTGTTGCTACAGTGGCTGAGGCATAAAGCGCTTGTTCTGTGGGGTATTGTAGCGCCGCCCCCCACCGCAGGGGAGGCAGGCGCAAAGGAAAGGGTCACCGAATTGCGAGTGTCTCTTGACCATACTAGCAAGGGCCGCAAATCAACCAAAACATACTCATATTTCGGGGTAGTAAGTCAGGGATCCTGTTTCCACTCACTTTGGTTTCTGCCTTTATCTATCTTAGCCTGTTGTTCAGAAATAACTATCAGCAAAAGGTCTTCCAATTGGAATAACTTGGCTTCCTAGTCACCCTGTGGGCATTGAACAACACTGATTAATTCTCCAGATCCCCGCTGTTGGGTTTTATGAAGCTGGGCTTATTCCTTTTGGCCTCTGAGTACTCCCATAGATCAGAGATGACCACATCCCTGTCTCTGGGCTGCCTCTGCGCTGCTAGATGATGGCCCCAGAACACCTGCCTTTCCTTTAGTGAAGAAACACTCTGCACCAGTAGTTCCTCTCACTGACGTTCAAACTCCAAATTATCTTCCATTACCTTAAAAGGGGGGAAAGAAGCTGAGAGAGTGGTGAAGCCCATCCTTAGCATGAGCAAGAGCCTAGATTGAAGCCTCAGAACCAAAAACAAAGTGGAGTACCACAGTTATCCCTGTGTATCCTGAGGAAATTGATTCCAGCGCTACTGACAGACATGAAAACCCACCGATGCTCAAGTACCCCACACTAGCTGGTGTCTGAGCATAAAACCTTTGACATCCTCCCATATACTTTGTGTCATCTCTAGCTTACCTAGTACAATGTAAATACTATGTAAATAGTAAAGGGGAAGTCTGTGCACGCTCAGCACCCACTTGTTATTTCTTTGTTTGTTTTTAGTGTTTCTGACTAGAAGTTAGCTGACTCTGTGGATGCAGAAGCTGCTGGTGGCCAAGTGCCAACGCTAAAGGACAGGCACGTTTGCTCGGCTCCGTGTCCGTGAGTGAGAAGGTGGGTGGGGCCCGTTCCCACTCCAATAAACTCTGGAGTTTGCCTGTGTCAGCAAAAAGAGCCTCACATGGATCTCTTTCTCTCTGAGCAAGGACGCAGGACCCCAGAGCCATCTCAGCAAAGAAAACTGAGCCCCCGGCTTTACTTTTAGGAGCAGCTAGAAGGAGGATGAAGCGAGTAGCTTCAGCACTTTCAGAAGAAGTCTTCTGCACAATACTTGGCACAGTGAATTCTCCCCTGAGTTAAGGAAGAAGCACAAATAATTTTTGAATTCATCACTTATATATATATATATATATATATATATATGTGCAGATTTTCAATTTGCCACTTGATTCCTGTAAATTCTGCAAGATCGCAAGAGCAGCGTTGATGACAAGCCTTGCTGATGCTTGTGGCAGGTACTTGATGTGTGTGTAATGTGGAGGCGCCTCAGGTTACACGTCAGTTTTCTCCGTGTATCTGTTCAGAGAGGTTGAGCTATAAATAGGCTTGGAATGAAATACTCTGTTTCAGTTTCTGGGGCATTTTTATGTCATAACCACAATTCATCTGTGTTTCTTCATCTCCAAAATGGAAATTATTAGGTCTTAGATATTCAAATCCCAGGAGAATGTTCCCATGTATAGCATTGAAAAATATAAAAACAGATTAACCAGTAATTCTAATGAGAATTCTTATATTCTTATAATGATATAAAATGTATGATTTTTGTATTGTATCTACTGTTGGTTTAACAATAAATCAAGAGTAGTTTCTCATCTCACTTACCTATGAACTATCAGGATGTTTTCATACACCCATATTTTACCAAGAATAAAAACTTACAACACAGCTGGTTTCTTGTTCATTCCATGTACCTTTGGGATAAACACATAAATAAACAAACCCTAAATCCCCAAATTTGAACTTCAGTGTTGTAGATATAAGCGCAGGAGTCTGAGCTCTTCATCCCATCTGTAAAATGGAAGGACTAATACTGCATTAGAGAACTGTTATAAGGATAAAGTGAGACAGTGCATGGGAAAGGCCTCCAAAACGGCTCCCAGCGACTAGATTTTCGTCCTCTGGCTAATCCTTCCCTTATGTATAAACCAGTGAGTAGAAGATGGGATGTCACCTCTGTGATTGTTACAAAACACTGACTTCTGTCTGGCTCATGCTGTTTCCTGCCCTCTGGCCTGGGAGATGCACAAGTGGTAAGTGACTGAATTCCAATCAACAGCTTGAGAGAAACTGAGACTTTTACCCCCAATAGCCCAGGAGGCACAGAATTATACAAAAAGCCTTACAAGTGAAAGTAAAGTCTCCCCTAGTCAAGCCATGAAGTGGCTGCAGTTGCAGGTAACATCTTATGAGAGATCCTGAAACAGAGGAGCCAGTAAAGCCATACCAAGATTCCTGGCCCAGAGAAACCGAGACATAATCAGTGTTGTTTTTAAGTCACACCGTTTTTAGATAATTTGTTACATAGCAGTAGGTAACTAATACAGGACCTACTGAATCATGGCCATTTGAAATTATGCAGTATATAAAAGCCATATTATTTTGTGGGGTTATAAATGATAGTGGGCTTATCTACAAGGCCAGAATTTTAAAGTCTGGCAAAGAATCGTAAGGAATTACCTTTAACTAAGAAGAACTGACCAATTAGTCAGTGAAAGGAATGGCTGGGATGTACTCTGCTGAGAATCTCTTTTCTAGCCCTGTGTGGCATCTGGCATCAAGGAGCAGTGGTAAGGAAATGTCTTTAGTCACACAACTTGTAGGCAAAAATATATTCACCACTGTTGAGCAAGGGTTAAAATGGCAGTGGTCTCCTGGAACCACTTCTGTAAAACATTGGGACCATGGCTATTTAGTATGAACCCTGGCCTCACAGAATTAAATGATTCCCTCTACAGTCCTATTTTGAAATGTTCTCATTGCCTTCTGTAGACAGTTGGCTCTTAATTCATTTTATAGAAGCACTTTCTGTTCCTTGGATAAGCGGAAGTACATAAATTTCAAGTGCCATATTACCATACGTGCCTGGTTCTGTTTGGGCACAAGCACGTTGTTCTTGTCATAAATTCTGACTCAGAATGGGAGCTTAGGATTTACCATTGCACTCTTTATAGTTACAAGATCGACTAAACTGATTACAAGAAGAAATATGTAAGCTTTGAAACTGTTCACACCAGTGATCTGGCTCAGTAGCTTGTAAAAGTGGCAAATAACAGCAAGCCAAAAGAAAGAAATTTCAGGAAAGACAGAGCTTTTAAAAACACAGGGTTAGTTGTGTTCAAAACCCAGGATTTTGGACCCTGGGATACTCTTTCCACTGCCTATGTTGAATTGTGGCCTTTGGAAACTTGGTCCCTGAAGGCCCTTCCTTATTCTACCAAAGTTTCCAGGGCCTCTCTCAGAAGGGTGGCACCCCAGTGAGGCTCAGGGGAATAGAATTCTCCCAAACCCTCAAACTCTTCAGCTATTAATTGCGTGTGTGTGTGTGTGTGTGTGTGTGTGTGTGTGTGAGAGAGAGAGAGAGAGAGAGAGAGAGAGAGAGAGAGAGAGAGAGAGAGAATGTGCTGGATTAGTTTATTTAGTTTACCATGGAGCCCTAGATCCCAGTCAAGAGGGATCTAGAGCCCCATGGTAAACTTCTCTTTGTCTTTTTCTAACCCTAAAGTAGGATAACTCAGCCTACAAACTGGAAAGCCATGTAGGTAGATTGCAAGTATGAATCTCTGCTTCATTATTTACCAGCAGTCAGATCTTGAACAAATTAATTTAATCCTCTTGGCCTCAGTTTTCTGACAACTAAAACAGAAATGGTATTACCTCTCTCCTAAGGCTGAGGTAGAGATTGTGATAAGCCATACAAAGCACTTAGCACTGTGCCTGACCCACAGCACCCGGTGAAAATGTAAGCAGCATCACGGCCTGCCCAATGCATCAGACTGGAAGCAGCACCGTGTCAACCCATCCCACCTTGGTCCCATGGCAAGATGATGTCTGTCAGGCTTCTCTACTTAAATCACAATTTTTCGTTTGAAAGTGGCTAATACTTTACAGAAAGGTATTCATAGATTAAGTCAAAATACTCAAATCCTTGTGAAACTTTCACCTATTAACCTTAGCATCCATTCACAACTTTAGACAAAATTAGCCGTGTCTGTGAAGGTTGCTATATAGTGATTCACCATTTCTGTTATTCCTCCTACATTTACCAGTTGGCATCTATAATAAGGAAAGTAGTTCTGTTTCATCTGTTCATTTAATTATATTAATGTGGACTTGCTGATTCCAATTTTTCTCACTGGACTGTACGTAATACACTATTATCATTTTTATTTTAAAGAAAAAAGAAAGATGTGGTGGTGCACACCTGTAATCCCAGCACTCAGGAGGCTGAGGCAGGAGGATTGTTGAGAGTTTGAGACCAGCCTGGGCTACAAAGTGAGCTCAAGGCCAGTCTGAATTGCATAGAAGACCCTGTCTCAAAAAGACAAGAAAGAAAAAAGATAAATAATGAAACTGAGTCTTGAAACAGGTTAGTAGGACAGTTACAATAGTTGATACATTACCTATTATTGTCTTTATAGTAGTTATTCAGAGTACAAGATATAGGGTGACATCTTGTCTAAACAATATTAACACAAAGCTTTCTTCTTAAGAATCTAAGAGAAGCTAGCTGTAAAACTATCCTAACTATCCTGTGTATATATATATATTTTTTTTCTTTTTCCCTTTCTTCCTCTCCCCTTTTTGCCATCACAATTTGTCTTTTCTTTTGCAGTTTTTCCCCAGTTAACAATATCTATTGTATGTTTTGGATCCTATTTCTTGTTCAAATTCTCACACTAGTGAGACAATATGATGTGTACACATATGGGTCTGATTTATTTCACTTACGAGAATGGTCTCAAGTTGCATCTATTTACCTATAAAAGTCTCCAGTTTATCCTTCTTTATAGCTGAGTAGTACTCTATTATATTTAAAACACCACACCTTTTTTATCCATTTCTCTGTTGATGGGATCTAGGTTGTTTCCAAGATTTAGCTATTACAAATTGTGCTTCTGTAAACATATATCACTGTGGTATGACGTTTTTAAGTCTTCTAAGAAGATACCCAGAAAGGGAATAGCTGGGTCAAATGAGATCTCTAATCTTGGTTTCTTGAGGAATCTTCACACTGATTTCTACAGTGTGAAGGTTGCAATGGTTGCACCAGTCTACACTCCCACCAACAGGGAAGAAGGGTTCCTTTTTTCCCACAGCCCCTCTAGCATTTGTTATCGGTTGATTTCTTGCTGGGATAAGATGGAATCTCAGAGTGCTTTATTTTCCAACACAAGCTGTTCCAGGTTTACCTTACACTTTCCCAGCTCCCACCTGGAACTAACCATTAGTTATTTCTCTCAGGATCCCCGGTTTCTGTTCATTAATGGTGATATTTAGAGACCAATGTTGTATTTATTGTTACTCAGGCATTACTGGTCCTACCTCTCTCAGTGGACAGGGTTAGGAGATACGCATACTTACATAGCACATGGAAACACGCACAATTATGCATCTATAATTAGGCAGCGGAGAGAGAGAGAGAGACAGAGAGACAGAGAGGGAGAGAGGGAGAGAGGGAGAGAGGGAGAGAGGGAGTTCTTATACTGATGCCTTCAATTCCAAGAGTTCCTTCTAGCCTTTCCCCTTTCTGTTTGTAAATTCCCGTTCCAGCAATGAGGACCTCAGCTGCTGTTGCCCTCCTTACTCTGTCAGCGCAGTCAGTTTGCTAGGCTGTGCGGTATAATCAGCTCCCCTCCACTCTGGCTATCTCTCCCATCTGACACATCCCTACCATCACCACCTCCGCGGTAGTACGCTCAGCTTCTGTCCCACCAGCCTGTACCTCCCCAGTCCAGCTCAACCTCAGCATGGTTCTGCAAAACTCCCTGCCTGCCTTTAGCTGCCATGTTACCTCCTGCATGGGTGAGGAGCAAAAGAGAAAAGGGGTAGCGAAGAGCACCTTCTGCCCTCAGAGTTCCAGCCTCCTCAAGAGCCAGGAGGATCCTGACCGAGTGTAAAGCCAGCCGTATATACCCTTCCTCTACTCAAGAACATCCACGACTTCCCATTTTACTCAGAGTCAACGCTCTGACAGGGCCGACGATATCCAACGCGCTCTAGGACGTGTCATCTCGTTGTCTTCATCTCCTACCGTTTTCCCTTTCTCCTGTTTTGGTCAGCCGGCCAGCCGGCCTCGTTATTCCTCAGACACGCCGGCCGTGTTCCCAACTTAGGGACCTTCATACTTGCACTTGTCCGTGCCTGGAATGGCTCTCCCTGTGTAGGTGCAGAGAGGGGCTTTATCTCCTCCAAGTCTCTGCTAGTGTATTACCCCAGTGAAGCCTACTCTAACCACCCCCTTAAAAAGTGCAGTCCTTCTAGGCACCCCGGGTCCTCCTCCTCTGCATCTGCGTTTCCCATCATATTTCCATTTTCCAACGTGCTATATAATTTATCTAAGTGTTATGTCCATCATTTATTATCTGTTTCCTCCTTTCACTACGGTACCCTCTAAAATATAACGTCATTTAGGGCAGAGAATTTTTTTTTCACTGATGCCTCTCAAGCACTTAGGAGAGAGCTTTCTGATATTCTGTCTGAAAATTATTTAATTTCTAAATGATCTGACATTTTAATACATATTAATTAACTTGATTGACTAATTTAGAATGAGAACCTCCAAGATGGAGACAAACTAATAGTCAAGGAATATTTTAATAATTATAATAAGATTTATTGTGCACTGATATTTCCTCAGAATTAAATCTTGGTTTTGTCACATGTTGAGGAGCAGTTAGAAAGCTATCTTTGGGAATTTAGCAAAATCTGAGTCCCTGAGATTCCCCAACATGATTTATTCTATATTTTCTAATTCTATTTCCCTTATTGGATCAGACATAGAACCTATTCCTGTTAACTGGGATACTTCCTTAAGGATAAATGAATGTCCATGGTTCCCCATACATAAAATTCCAGAGTAAATGGGTCTTATACACAAAAATAATCATTTTGACCTTGTCTATTATAGTAAAATATTAGGCTAGGGATTTAGCTCAGCGTTGGAGCACTTGCCTAGGATGCACAAGGCCCTGGGTTTGATCCTCAGCAGCACACACAAACACAGAGGAAGAGGGAAGGAATATAGCAAAATGCTCAAAGCCTCTCTTACCACCTTTGCTGTTTCCCGCTCCCGTGACCTGTGGCTCCTATGCCGCGCCATCCTTCCCTGGAGCCAACCAACTATGGGCTGAAACTGCTATAAACTGCGAGCTAAAAATACCTTTCCTTTAAAATTAAAATAAACAAATAAATAAAAGCAACCAAAATGTACGCCATGCAGGAATAACTAAGTAAACAACCATGCACACTTGTGTCCCTGGATTTTCATTTCTGACCCTGCAACCAAACTCATTGTCGGAGCCACCCAGATTAAACTATAGTGACAGATAATATTTACTGCATGTTTAATGTGTGCCAGGTGCTATTCAGATCACTTGTAAGGATTATTTCTCTCAACCTCACAGAAACCCTAAGAGATAGGTACCAGTGTTAACACCGCTTTGTAGGTGAGACAGCCAGTCTGAGACAGCCAGACTTCACGGTGAAATGACCTTTCCATCATGCCAGACAGCTACAGCCTGCGATACTTGGCATTTCACTCTGCTTTCCTTCTCTTTAACAGTCTGGGTCAATGGGGAGAAAGAAGACACATGGTGCACATTTGAGCAGAAATGCTTGATATAAAGAACCATTATATATAACTGGAGAGTGGAGTAACAAGGAATTGGTGACTAATAAGTAAAGAGAACTGTAAAGGACACGGGAATAAGGAACACCACCCCAACAACCCCCAAAGAAGGACCTTTACCCTGCCTGAGTCTAGGGCTGGAATCCAGATCTCTCCAGGCAGGGCATAGGCATGGCCTGGTGAGTGACAGAGAAATCCTTGTAGTGTAGTGCTAAGCAAATTTACAGGAAACTCGATGGAAATTCACTCTTTAAGGTGTCTGGAAAACTGTTCACACAGGGAAATGTCTCCCTCCAGGTATTCTACCACAAAATCACTGTAGGGATCCACCTTGCCCAATCACACCCACCCATGACTGCCCCTCAGTAATCCTCTCTGGCCTGTTGCCCCTGAGTAACCTCACTGTCTAGTTTCCCAGCCTAGGACAAATAGTCAAAACCAGTAGAGTAGTATGTGAAGCTTTAGGACCCAGTCCAAGGCATCATCAGAGTAGGAAAAGTGCCTGACATCCTTGATATTAGCTTGAGACAAGCCAGGTACATTCCAGCTTGGATGAAGCCACTTTGTCCTGACCACTACGTAAACCCACTCTTTCTGACCCAAGTGGTGGCAATCCACCCAAATGGTCTTGCTGCTGCGCCTGGACTATATTTCTGTCAGAATATCCCCCCAAAATTGTACTCTGTGTAACTCTGGATCTGTGTGCTTCTTTCTTCTGCTTGGGACTGGATTCCTGTACCCCGGGGGCAGGTTGTTCCAGAACATGTGCCTGAGGATTGGTGAAAGAGTAAGCTGCTGACTCCTGGGTGCCTCTGACTGCCACGCAGGGCAGGTGCCAGGTGTCGGAGAAGCCACATGCACCAAAGAGCCTGCCTGGGAAGCAGGTGAGATTAGGAAGCAAAATGCTTCTGCAGGGTCTCTCAAGTGCCCTTCACTGGCAAAGCCTTCCATGGTGCCATCTGACAAAGAAAAACTACTTAAAAGGCCCTGATCCATTTCCTTAGAGTACGCAATGCAGAGTAAATTTATAGCTGCAAGGCAAAAAAATTGATACCTGTCACATCCTCCAAGAAAATAATATTACTCCTTACTGCATTTGGCTCCAGGAAAGTTTAATATTGTAATAAGTATCTTCAACAGAAGTGAATAGTTTGTTGGAATAAATTCTTCTGGGAAGGATGCACAGGGGTAATAAAAGGACCTTTCTAGATCCTGAGATCTACTGTGAAGAGCAGCAGCCGATGGTATGTGCCTCAGGCTGGGCACAGAATGAGGGAGGATAAGTTAAGATGTGCTACATCTGCGCCACTCTCTCAGGACATCTTGCTGTCCATAAAATTTTATGATCTTGCCTAACTAATTTGGGAGCATAATATAAACTTTGTATGCATGTCGTCTCCTCCACTAATGGAGGAGTGCCCGGTGGAATGTTATGCAACCATCAAACAGGTCATTAAAAAGAAGAGTTCTCTGTAAAATGGAAAAATGCTTGTCATAATCATAAGTGAAAGAAAGTAGGGTACAAGATTGTAATCTGTGAAACCAGTGATGTCACATAGAAATGAAGATCAGCAGGAAATGCTCCTCAAATCAGTTTTGTCTTTAGGTGGAATTAGAGTAACTTTTTCGTCCTCTTATTATATTTCTGTTTTAGATATCTACTATAGTGACTGTTGTAGCCAGGGGGTTACTAGGGGAACAATACAGGACATATCATTTATAGAATTATTTATAATAGTCACCCAGAGAATCATGCGAAGAGAGTGCAGGAAACCTGTCCACACACTAAAGACCCAAAAGAATCCAGCTGAGGGCCTGGATCCTATGGCTATGTCCAGCTAAAGACCTAGAGCCCATAACAATGCCCCCCATGAATCCAGCTGGAGGCCAAGAGCCCATGACACTGTCTCAAGCAGGCCTGTTTCAAAGATCTGTGCTGGGAAGACCCAGAGGTCAGTGGTGGAAGCCAGAAAGTCTGTGCCAGTGGGATGAAGGGTCTGTGCCAGCAGGTTGAGGGATCTGCACTGGAGCCAAAAAGCAATGCTCAAAGTAAGAACCAGAGCTCTGGGCTTGACTTATTCTTTTTCTAAAAGTTTGAGGTGAAGCATTAAGCTATTTATTTGTTCTCTTTCTATTTTCCTTTCTGTTCACTGCTATAAATTTCCTTCTGAGGACTGCTTTCAGTGCATCCCACAGGTTCTGGTAAGTTGTGGTTACATTTTCATTTGTTTGTAAGTATTGTTTAATTTCTTCTTTAATTTCATCTGTGACCCATTGGTCATTCAGGAGGTTTAGGAAGTACAATTCAACAATTCAGGATGCTCAACGATCATCCTATTATTTCCTTGCTTCTTTCCAAAAGCAACCAAGGGGATACAGACATATGATCTACATAGCACTTTCTTCTTTTCCCTCATCTGCTCTTCTCTGTCTTAATGCCTTTCTCTACCACTCTGTGTATCCCCAGCAAATCTCTTCCCCCACTCCCAGGCTGTGTGATTTTCTTTCCTTCCTCTCCTTTCTCCTCTCTCAACATACTCCCTATATCCCATGAAGACCAAGCTTCTCTTCATCAAGAGGACAGAGGAGAGGAGAGATTAGGCTGGTAGGTACAGAATTCTTCTTGGTGGGTTAGGAAACATAAGAATCTAAGGACAGGGCTGGGGATACAGCTCAGCAGCACAGCACCTGCCTGGCAAGCACAAGGTCATGAGTTTGATTCCCAGTACCAAGAGGAGAAAAAAAGGAATCTAAGGCATTCCTGTGTTCATTTTCTTTCTTTTTTTATTTTAAAGATAATTTAAAAAAGCAATGACGAAAGAACAACAGCATCGACAAAAACAAAACAAAGCAAAAACAATGTCTGTGTTCATTGTTCCTGTTCCACAGCGCTCACAAAGGTGCTGTGTCTGCCACAGCGGCTCACAGTTTGATGATGCTGATACCTATGGAATTCATGAACCAAACCTCCTACTTTTAATCAGTGAGAAAACCAACAGACAGACAGAGACATCAAATAATGTATCCAAGGTTGCAAAGTGTCCTTTGCATTGCTGTATGTCATATGACTAAATCCTGTGATTTGGGTTCTGAAAAGGAAAAATCACCAATGTCCTCCAGTTGGACACCGCCAGAAATACACCTGGAACTGAACAGCTGGGTTTCTTATGTGTTGCAGAGAGGACCCCTGGGCTGTCTCAGTGAGAGAGTGTATAAAAGCACTTATAATGCCATGAACTCTGGTAGATGATTTGAGAGTGGGCTTAGGGACGTGGGTGTGGTCTTGGTTGAGTGCTATCAAGAAATGGGATTATTTCTATGACTTCATAACTCACCTAAAGAGGAAAAATGTCACTGGTAAAGAATGAGAAATAACTCCTGTTACCCAGAATAAAGGAATGCCTGCTCATTTTTGTGGGATGGACAATGTCCCTATATTATGTATGTTCGAATGTGACTTTGCAGTCTTGTTTCTTTCTCAATCTTTGTTATCACGGAGTGGCCTTGTCTGATGGCAGTGTTCTGTAAAAATGTTTATTTCAACAGGAGAGCACTAAGACTAGTCTGGGTCAGTCCAGCTCTGGACACTGGGGGCTACTTTTCTCTTTCTCATAAAAAAAAAACTACCATCTATTGAGTACTTTTAGTGTCTCAGGATTATTTTGATCTTCATCATCAGCCTAGGAGGGAGGTGCTACTAGGACTCTAATTCTCACATGAAGAAACAAAGGCTTTGTGAGATCAGTTATTTGCCCAAGGTCCCACAGCTAGTAAATGGCAGCACTGTGGCTCAAAGCTGGGCAGTCTTCCCCCAGGGTCTCCTCTTCGATCTGCCCTGGGACGAGGCCAGGAGGAAACTGGAATACTGGAAATAGGTGGAGCTCATCTGCAGAGATACAGGACAATTTTGCGGTAAATACAGTGGGGACCGATGAAAGCACCCAAGGACTTCAGGCAGCAGTGAGTGACTGGATCATGAGCACTCTGGTCGGAAAAAGAAAAAGTGTGGGAAAAAACACAGGGCGTAGCGGTACAAACCGGTAATCCCAGCACTCAGGAGGCTGAGGCAGGAGGATCATTGTGAGTTTGAGGCCAGCCTTGACTACAAAGTGAGCTCAAGGCCAGCCTGAACTGCATAGTAAGACTCTGTCTCAAAAAGACAAAAAAAAAAAAAACCAACTGTGACACTTTGACCATAAGCTCTGTCTAATAAAAGGAAAGCTGAGTTATTGTTCCTTGACTGAACAATGACTTTATGGTTTAGAACATTTTTTACTCTCTGATCTCCGTATAAATTTAAATCAACTGAGAGCAGAACAGCAGCAACTTCTCTGGCATAGTCAGTCAGACCATCTCAGTGTAGTCAAATGGTAAAGCAAAACCGTTCAGGGCTTTGTGATGGAGACTGCAGGCATCTGGCAGTACCAACAACTTAATCATTATGATTAGAAGAGAAATCTGTCATTAATTCCTTTATAAATGCACTCATTTTTCAGAATCAGCTTTGGAGTGCAATGAGAGAATGAAAAACTCAAATTAGCAGACAAAGGCCTTCATCCAACCGTTCCCACAGCCCAGCCCCAGCTCCTCCTGGCTTCAGTGGGTGTCCCGGGCACAGAGAAAGAGCAGGTGCCGGACACTGATAGACTTCTGGTATTAGAAAGAATTCTTCTCTCTGTAACTTCCAAGGCAGCCAAAATCCTAGCACTGTAGCAGTGTTCCATCCTGAGCTCACCTTCCCAAATCCAAATAACAAAGCACACTTCTTTCTCAAACTGAGGAAAAGCAGAGGCCTTTCAGGTGTGGGATGATGGTGCCAGGAAGGTAACTGGACCTAAAAGAAAAAGAAAGAAAAAAACTGGAATGCAAAAGGTTGCTAGCTCAACTACGGTAACCTTTTCATGAATCTGTCCTTATCATACACACTCATGCTTCAGGAGTTAACATTCCAACAAGTCAGCGCGCTCCTGCTATGTGACAGGCACTGTGCTAGGCTCTAGGAATAAAAGTCAACTAAGATGTCATCACTGCCCTCAAAAAGTTCTGTTCAGATTGTGTCTCTGCTTTTGTTTGCGCAAAACCTTGGATAGTGTTTAAAAGCTGTTTCCTGTCAATGAAGATTACAAGGGTAATATCGACCATGGTGATGATGTTAGGGAGTATGGCTGTCATAAGAATAAGTTGCAGATATAAAAAGAACCTACCCTAAGGAAACCTCTTGTCCAAACAGAACACTAATCCACGTGGCTCACCTATTTTGGAGGAAAGACTGCTCTGGGCTGTGAGAAGGGTTGTCTATCCTCAGAAAGGCCTTGTGGTCCTATAGTCTCACCATGAATTAGTAGAAAGTCCAGGACATCCTTTGCTTGTTCCAGGTCTCAGAAATAACTGAAAGACAGTCAAGATTTGACCTACAGAATGGGCTAAAAATTAGCCTAGAGAAGTTAACACAGGACAAACAGCAACCAAGTTGAATACATTCTAATTCTCTGGGTGGCGTTTCTGGGGAAAGCATTGTACATCTCACGAGTTCATGGTTGTGCATTCACCTCATGGTCCTGGCTGTGCCTCTCGGAGGACAGCACCGTGTGAAAGCCATCTGAGACTGTACCAGCTCATGCTCTGCAGCACAAGGACTTAAGAAAGATGTGTCTATGTGGGAAGTTACCTAATTGCCACTAACTGAAGTAACTCGTTTCTATTCCAAAAGTGAGTGAGCATTGTGTGGGCGCAGAGTTGTAGGGTTAAGTGATCAAAACATGGACAATTTCCTAGGATTTGGTTTTGTTCTGTTTTAGTTTGGTTTTGGTAGTGCTGACACACGCTAAGCAGGTGCTCTACAGCTGAACTATATCCCCAGCCCATTTTTGTCTAGGAATAAGTACCAGTCATTGGCTTTGGGATGGATTCTTTGCAGATACATTTAGCTGACCTGACCTAATCTATAACACTGTGCCCTCTGGTCTCCCGGGCCACCTCATACCACCATGACCCCAGATAACATCCTGCCTAGTCACCTAGCTTTTTTATTTCCTAGCCAGCCCACTTCATGCAAACTTCTAGCACCCTTAGACAAACCCTGGATTCTATATCTATTTTTCCCATTTCTAGATAAATGCAATAATTTCATTTTTGCTGTTGTGACCACTATTGAACCACAAAGAGAGGATGGATGTGGTTGACACTGTTTTGCACAGCACACAGAAGGGAGAGACAAGATTAAATCAGGGCATTCTTAGCCCCAGTGATAAGGGAAAGCAGATGGATCTCTACTGAAAAACTGAGATCAGAACAAAAATCTCGCTGGCAGACCTCTCTTATCAATCAAAAGGAGTCAACAAGAATCTAACATTTATTGAGTACTTACTACTTGCCTGGCACTCAGGTATGTGTTTCATATTATCTACTTATTTTCTTATCAGTCTGGCAAAATTAGTATTATTATATTTAATAAATTCTACAAAATATTCCACACTCAAAGAGAGCTGAGCCCAAGGTTTCCCAACTAGAAAAAGAACTAGGCTTGAAGCCCAAGTCTGGATGGTGTCACAGCTTCTCACTGCAGAGAGGGGGTCTTAAAGGAGAAACACTGTCCCCCAGGGTCCTGGTCAAGAAAGTCAACAAAGCTTACTTCCTTCTTCTATAAACCTGACACAGGAGCAAATGTATTCTAACCCCTTAGATGATCTAAATACATTTGTGATTTTCATTAAAGCAAAATAGCAATTATGTACTTGAAATATTTATAAAATAAGTCAACTACATTTGAGGGAAACTGTGAAAGCATTGCAATTAAACAGATCTGCGCACACTGCGGGGTGTTTTTCTAACAAAAGAAGTGAGGAATAATTCTGCTAATAAAAACAATGGTGATCTTGTTTAAATGTTCTAATACTCATTTAGTGCTGTTCTGCGTGGAACTGTATATTAGCAATTTCAAATAAAGTCTTTGATGAAAGATTAAATATATCTTCTCATTCTCTGCAAAGCTGGTGATTCAAGTGGGCTAATTTGTTCTCTTTCTTCTAGTAAAACGTTTTAAGTGATCTATAAATGTTTTTCTTCTATTCATATTGTAAGAGGAGCCAAGGGAATGATGACAAGAGGGGGTTACACCGCTGCACCAGGGAGTAAGGGGTCCCTGATGCTGGCGCCTCACACAGACAAACCTATGCTGAATTCTCACTCAGGTTCCAGTAAAAAGGAGCACAGCTTGCATCTCAAAATAAATGTTCAAAAATAAGTAAGTATTAATTCAAGAAACAACTAAACAGAAACTAACCCCAAACAATTTCCTGGTCACCTTTTTAAAAAAATCATGCTAATTAATCAGGTTGTAGGGGTTTTTGATTTTTGATTTTAGAAAGGAGAAATTACACATATACATGCAGACAGACTAATGTATACATATATATGAAGTATAGACCCAAATATAGTGTGTGTGTGTGTGTGTGTGTGTGTGTGTGTGTGTGTGTGTGTGTGTTTGTGTGTGTGTATTTCTTCAAGGAAAAATGAACACTGGCTGAGCAGTTATAAACTTGTTGCAGAACCCCGGTACCAAACCCCATGTACCGAGGATCTGGAAGGTGGGGATTGCTCCCAAATCTTCAGCCCAGAGCTGGCTTGGGGCTGAGTTTATATAGACTTTCAAGCAGGGGATACAAAAGATTAAAAATGTGGTGAATTTTTGTTGGGTGGCATCAGGGTTTTTTTGTTGCTGAGTAGAAAGTACTTGAAACAAGTTAGCAAACAGGGTATGTTCCGGGGCTGGAAAGCACAGGCTGTGCAGTGGGATGCAGTGAAGCTGTGCTGGGTCAGACTATCCTGGGTGTAGTCAGTCAAGGCTGAGTGAATCAAACAGACTGAGCTCCGTGGTGGGCTGCATGGTCTTGTTTTGTCCTAATATGGTGTCTGACTACTAGGTGATTTTTAAATTTTTTTTAAAAATGTCCATCACAAGTTGAAAATTTTCTCTCTTGCACTTCAAACTTAAGAATATATAGTATCTGTAATGTTCCTAAGCCAGTGTGGGGAAATGTAAGCTACCCAATTTTAGTATATTTTGGGATGTGGGACAGAGAGGTTGTTTTTGTCGGAGATCAAGATAACCACCCTGTAAAATGGTTAACCTCAAGGAACAAACACACACTTAGCCAACAGATCAGACTGGTCATTTAGAGTTGGGCATGGTGGCACACGCCTGTAATTCCAGCACTCAGGAGGCTGAGGCAGGAGGATCATTGCAATTTCGAGACCAGCCTGGGCTACAAAGTGAGCTCAAGGACATCCTCAACTGGATAGGAAGAACCTGTCTCAAAAAGAACAAAAAAAGAGATACTATTGAACATGGAGACCTTCAGCTGAGGAGATACACTGAAACTCTAAGGTAAAGCAAAATATCCAGAGTATTTAATCACACTCTCTAAGGGTAATTGTCTGCCTCCTCAACTTCTAGGCTGAGAAAAAAATAATACTCATTGCTTCTTATTACCTCAGTTTTCAGTATTAGGTCTTCAGTAAATACTGGATGAGAGGAATGGGTGAATCCTCCCAGCAACATTCAGCCTACAGTAATTCCTGCATGAGTTTGCTTATTTGACATACAAGTAATCTGAGATTTCATTTACAGGAAAAAACTGACAATGATTAAGAATATAAGAACTTGCCGGGCCTGGTGGCACACACCTGTAATCCCAGTACTTGGGAGGCTGAGGTAGGAGCATCATTGTGAGTTCGAGATCAGCCTGGGCAACAAAGTGAGTTCAAGACCAGTCTGACAGCACAGTGAGACCCCGTCTCAAAAAAACCAACCAACCAAACAAACAAACAAAAAAATAAGTTGTACTTAGACAAAATATTTATCTTGGAAACCAAGGAAAATGTGCTCCTTGGAAACATGCATAGTGTTATGGATGATAAAAATGGTAAAAGAACTTGGAATGTAGCTATGGGAGTGTGCCTGCTCAGCGAGGCTCTGGGTCCAACCCCTGGAAAGAAAGAAAGAAATAAGGGAAAAGAAGGTTGCAGCATTCTTCCCCATGAAGGACAGACTGAAGAGTGCAAAGCCAGACAGAAACACCAGGAAGAAAATAAGGGGTAAGAAGACTGGTTGGTTGGGAAGACAGTAAAGGATCATCAATCAACTCTCAGTCACATCTCTAAGCCAGACACACTCTAATGCAAGGTAGTAAAAGGACTGCGAGGGCTGAGCTCAGAACCATCATCAATAACCTTTAAGGAGCCACAGTCTGTAGGAGAAAGGCCAGAACACCGCTCCAATTTTCAAAGAGGGTCTCTTCCCAGAAATAATGATTCACTGAGCTCGACATGAGTCCTCAGAAAATCCTACAATGGATCATTTTAAATGACTTTTGAGAATAATTATATTACAGACCAGTGCAAATAATATCAACCCTGACATTGGGAAAGTAAAATTGTATCTGAGAGAAGCTACAAGGTGAAGCAGATATAATAATGCGGCAGGAAGGATGAAAAAACCCATACTCTCATCCCGCTGAGTGGATGGCCAATGAGGTACGTCTACAGACAACTGAAAAGGAGAGGCTTAAGGATATTACTGTGAGTTACAGAAGGAACCATCAGAACAGCATTATATTTATACTACAAAGAAAAAGAAAGATGGGGTGGTTGATGAGCTAAAGTCACATCTTCTATGACAGGATATCAGTTCTAGGTTTCTACAGTACAGAAATCTAGAATTCATGCTAAGTATATTTTTAGAAATACAGGTGTCAGCCGGGAGTGGTGGTGCAGGCCTGTAATCCCAGCACTCAAGAAGCTGAGGCAGGAGGATCATTGTGAGTTCAAGACCAGCCTGGGCTACAAAGTGAGCTCAAGGCCAGCCTGAACTGCATAGCAAGATCCTGACTCAAAAAGCCAAAAAAAAAAAAAAAAAAAAAAAAGTTAAAGATAGAGGCTTCTGATGAAAAAGGAAGACACAGAAATGATACTTTTCAACATAACCCTTGGACAATGTTTGATGTTGTAAGCCATATTCATGGATTATCCAGGTATGTATGTAGCTTAGAAAGAGCTGCCATGAATTTCTAGGACTTCCTATGAATTTACCAGAAGTCCTACCACAGGGCAGAAATTGATTTTATTTCTTTCATTCTCCCCTCACAGGGTACTCAGAACTTGTATGCACCCAACAACAATCTCTTGACTGAATGATAAACGACTTCTTAATTTCTGTCAGTAAATCTAGAATGAAATCTTTGTTTGTACAATGAAGAAATGTTTTGGAAATGGTGTGGGGAGGCAACTGGTTTGGATGGGGCCAAGTCTTTCCAAGCCAAGAGCCCCACAGTCAGACATTAGCTATATTTCTAGATCTGTCCCAGTATTGAACAGCAGCTTCTGAATCACTGTTACCGCAACCTGCCAGAGACCAGCTCAGCATGGGCCTCAGGAACTTGGTCTTCCCTATGCCAGATATGACACTGGCTTCCCAAAACAGGATCCACACACCAAGGGGGAATTTTCGCACTGCACATGTTGTGATATATTTAACCACTCAGCTTCTGAAAGGAGACTCAGCTGGGGTGAGTCTTTCAAAAAGCATGAGAACATCATTCTGTGTTGCACTTGCTTTTCTTTTTTGTTTTTGTTGTTAGTTTTTGGTGGGTTTTTTTGCACTTCCTTTTCAGTACCGTGCCTCCCTGTTTATAATTTGGTAGTTAATCTGGCTTGGAGTGTCTTTGCTGTGAACACATCTTAAAGGTAGGTCTCTGTACGTGAAATGGACCACTCAGACACGTAAGAAAAGAGATAAAACTGCATCCAAATTCAGGAGCAGAATAAACTAGTTTCCCAGGTCTAGATGGCTCTTGAATACCTAATTTTGCTTAAGAAAATTCTCCACTATTAGGTTCTTTTTTTACTCCCATTGTTTAAGGACAAGAATGGGAGGGGTGGGGAGAAATATGGTACCTGTCTTGAATGTAACTAATTCATTCCTCTTAATGCTAGATGGGACTACACTGAACAATTTAAAAAAACCTTGATTAAACAACCATTATTAAATATACCTTTGTTTGGTACAGAACAATACCCTACTTTTACTCCCAAATATAACACCTTCTGTTGGGATTTAATGAGCTAATGCATGCTTGAAAGAACAAGGCTTCAGTTTCCATGGAGGAAATTGTTTTTGAAATGAGTTTGGAGAGATGGACAAGATTTCACCGGATTACCTGGAACACAAATATCGCGGGGGGGGGGGGGATCTTAAAAACAAATTAATGAAAAGTAATTCCTGACAGCTATATTACTTCTGAAGGGAAATTAAGTTACCACAAATGACTCAGCTCAAGTAACAAAAACAGCGAGTCCCTCCCCGGAGCTCCCTTCCCACCCTTCCCCCGACCATTGCTCACCCAGGGCTGCTCCGGGACAAGGCGCACAGGGCGCTGGAGGGCCGCAGCTGCAGGATGGGGCCTGCTCCACAGGAGCAAGGCTGAGCAGCTCCCTACAGCTAGATGCAAAGTCTTCACCGTGTGAGTGAGTCTTAGTGCCTTTGAGTGATAAATGACCCTTTCTAACGATCTGCCACAGTTGTTAAACAGGGGTCTCCGCAGAGCCCCCCCCACCTGAACTCCGCCTTTGTAATTAGTACATTTGGTCTGTATGCATATATTTCATCGGTGACTCACATAGAAGCTAAGCAATAGGTAAGCAAATTACAAGGCTATAAATATATCAACTGTTGCAGGGGAAAAAACCTAGAGTGGTCTATGAAGTCAGCAGTATTCTGACAACTGATCCTTACAGTCGAGCTTAATTTTCTTGCCCTCTCTTCCTCTTCCCCACGTAGGTAATTTGATATTATATATGTCTGCGGAAATAAATCACAAGTGAATTATCAAAAAAAAGCTAACTTGGACCTGAAAAATTTTAATTATAACAACATTTTTTATTCCTGAGAGGTTTTAGCTGGACACTCTCCAAATAATCTTCATCGATGCAGAACATTTGGAAACAGGCAGGAACTCTTGGTATGGAAAACAAATCTTGTCGGGCACCCATTGACTTACTCCCTGGCTATTATTGCTTTGCTTTGTCTGTCCAAGTGGGTGTTAGCTAACAAATCCCGAAAGGAAAGCCATTAGGTGGGATGCCCCAAAGTGTAATGTCACAGGTCAAAAAGAACAAAATCCCCCAAAATCATCATCATAGTGGAGGCAATTAATACTCAACAGAAACCTTGAGTCAGCACTTTGCCAATTTGTAGCTCTAGTTTATTTTCCAGCCCAGAACAGGGTGATGTGTATTTGATTTTTTTAAATTTTTTGTGCAGGGTCTTGATATGAAGTTCAGGCTGACCTTGAACTCACTATGTAATCCAGGCTGACCTCGAACTCACTATGTAATCCAGGCTGACCTCGAACTCATGATCCTCCTGCCTCAGCCTCCTGAGCGCTAGATGACAGGCATGTGCTACCGGGCCCAGCCTTGTCCTGGTTCACAACTTCTGATGTTCAGGCAAAAGCTTACTTTTTTCCTAGGCACACTGCCTACTCCAGGATAAGCATTCAATTAAAAGATTATGGAATGAATGATCTCACGTAATAGAAGTTGAGGCTTGAGGCAATACTCATAAAGATCAGAAGCAGAGATAAGAGTGAGCTGTGGGTTAAAGGTCGCAAAAGCCAGAAAACAAAGACATGGTCAAAAGAACAGAAGAGGACATTTAGGCTTGACTTTTTCTGAAGACTAGAAGGTGGCTGTTGGCAATGTTTACCTAGTCAGGAGATAAGAGGGAAAAGCATGAACGTAGAAACAATTAGAAAGGTGGTGCCCAGTTGACCGTAACCCTTAGAACAGAGCTAGTTTTACAAAGGTCTGCACAGTTCCTCAGAAGCAGCTCCATTAACTGGTCTTGGCGAGTCAGCACAAGTCTCGCCATTCTCCTATCCTCCCCGTTGGCTGTCACTGTTACCATGGTCACAGAGCATTCAGGCTCTGTGGCCTATTATCAGGGAGGTGGGACACCTGTGCTGCTCAGGCCATCAGTAGGCTTCCTGCTTCTGCACGCTCAGACTTCCCCAACTGCTGGCATTATCTCTGATGATGATGATGGGTCAGAGAGTTACCTCTGTTAGTAGTGGGGCAGGGACGCAGGATCCTGCAGACTCTCAGACAGATGCGATGGTAAGAAACCTCCCTCAGTATCAAACAGAGGTTAAAAAAAAGTCATCAAAGGTCAGTATGTGCAGATAGCTGGGCAGGTGATTCCAATAGCCTCACCAAGGAACAGGTGTGGCCTGTCACCTTTCTGGGAACAAGTGCCAAAGCAGTTGGAAAAATACATTGTCCTTGACCAGTTTAGTGCTTAGTCCTCCAAACCATTGTCTCTCCTTTTAAACATGTCCCTCCTCCATGAACTGAAATCTTTCCTTGAAGACATGGACCGGCACACTTCCTAGCTATAGAATGTGTCCATTTCATTGGATCGGCCTTCCTTAAATCTTTCATGGGGAGGCTATAATGAATCCATTTTTATTGCTAAGTAGGACTGGCCCAGTGAAATCAGTTGTTCAAAGGGAGCTATCACTGCCTTTTCTTTTTATAGTCCAGACTGGCCTTGAACTCACTATGTAGCCCAGGCTGCCCTCAAACTCAGGACAATCCTCCCACCTCAGTCTCCTGAGTGCTAGAATTACAGGTGTGCATCACCACGCTTGGCTTCCCTGTTTTTAAAAGAGATGTGCAACACTCTCCTACAGAAAAAGTGGAATTGAGACCACAAGAACTAGATATAAACTCTAGTCTGGATTTCCTTTGAACCAAATTACAGTCTTTCCAGATGAACCCAAGAATTGTGCAGGCAGAGAATGACTTACACATCATAGAATATTTAGGCCAAATGATGAAGAGGCAATGTGACTTGTCTGTGTGGTCTCCAAAGATGCCTGGTGTGAGTTCAGTCTTAGCTGGGCCTATCAACAGGAAGATGGGAGGTTCCACAGGTGTCATAAAATCTACTGTTCTCACATCTGTAAACTAGGAGTGATTGTTCCTCCCTTGGGGTTGTTAGAAGGTTTACACGAGTAACTACGTGGTTAGTTCTCATAACAATGCATGAAACTCGGAAAACAATTATTGGTGCTTTCTTTTTGAGTCAGGATCCTTCCCTAACTTTTCAAACATCATACCACAAAAACCAAACACAGAAAGGAGAAAGCACCACGGAGCTGGAAAGCAAGTTGTCCATCTAAAGCCCTCGCCCACAGTCTCCTTCCTCCCTCGTGATACTTTCAGGCCGGCTACAGCATCTTTTCCTATGCCTGCTTTTTGCAAAGTAGAGCCAAACGCTTCTCTTTTTTTAAACTTTTTGAAATCATGATCCTAGGGCACACCTTCCCAGCGATGGCGGTACTGGTCCCCTAGCTGCACTGCTTCTCTTTGACTGGAGCGTGAGGAATTCTCCCACGAAGCAGCACTGCTCCCCTCCCTCAGCCTCCCATAGAGTCCCCCCACCCAACCCTCCACCCCACCTTCCCCGACGCCCGGCTGTGAGGAACACTTACCTTGGGTGCAGAGAGGAAACACAAGGCTATTCTGAGTGCCTGGGAACACGTGAGGTGAGCCGAGCTCCTCCCAGAGGATGCCTCCTTACAGCTTGGGAGCAAGCAGACGCTCACGTGCCCAAGGAGACTTCCGAAGGAGGCAGTGAGTTCCTGCCTCAACTCAGGAAGGAAGCCTCTGCCTATTCCTACCATTGTGCAGTAGGGAGCTGGGGTGTTACTGGTACAAACGTGCAAAATGTTAAAGAGTAATTGGAAGAAATAGGAGGAGATCAGGAGGCGAAATGAACAAAACACTTGATATGTCCACCCGCCAACAAGGAGGTGAGGTGTGAGGAGAAGTCTGTCACAGTAGCCAATAAACCAAGAGGGCCAAATGTTTGGCTTGAATAACTCAGAATTTGCTCCTTGCCTGCACAGCAGAGTTTGGCAGTGAGTCAGCAAATCTAGCAACAGAGTTTCTTTTTCAGGAGCCACAGACAGTCCATTTACATACGTGGGCAAGCACACACACTCACACTCGCACACACACACATGAAGAATCTCTCACAGATAGACCCTTCATCAACATAGAGAAAAATACAGCATTTCCTATGAGATTTCCAAAACTCCTGTGTATCAGTGAAAATTATTGAGATCTATTTGCCAAGAAATCAAAAGATTTTCTTAAAGCAGCATTTTGACAATTCTGCTGAGAAAAATGCCACATGTCCTCTGCCAATTTCTCCTCACCCCCCCCCTTTGTTAAAAACAAAACAAAAACATAAGGACATAACCCAAATGTTAACAATAACTGTGTCTGGGTTGTGAGAGCACAAGGTAATTTTTTTCTTTTGTTTTCTTCATTGTAGATTTGTGTTTTCTAATTTATCTCCAATAAACATGTATTGTATTTGTTTTTTTTTGTTTTGTTTTGAGACAGGGTCTTACTATGTAGCCCAGGCTGGCCTCGTGGTGATCCTCCTGCCTTAGCCGCTCAGGCGCTGGGATTACAGGCATGAGCCACCATACCTGGCTTACATTTCTAATGTTGAAAACAATATAAAGGAAAGATATATACAGAGTGAGCAAAAGCAAAACCTTCCCAGGGAGCAGCTGTGTCGCTTTATGATGCTCAAATGACACCTCCTTGAACCAACGACTATCAACTGCAGGGACCTTGAGAAAGGCCAAGACCACCAGAGAAAGGCAAGCAGGGTTCTGTGACCACAGAAGCGTAGAGGTGGTTTTAGTTTTTGGAAGCGCTAAAACCCCCACAGTGACTGTGGTAAGCAAAAATGTCAAAGTCATGTGCCCTGTGGGACATCGGCAGATCTCAGACTATGAGCAGCTGAAGCCTCCAAATGGCCGCAGGTCCCCAGTAAGCCCTTTGCAACTCAGTGGGAATTTTCCTTTTTGCAAAGCTGCTCTTAGTTTCCACACCACACAGGAGTCACTGTGCTAATGAATTGAGTGTGGATAGAGGGAAGTACATGCAGTGGAAACCAGTGCCACCTGCTAATGTCATTTTTAAACTGAAATCCTGCTTGGTTCTAGCATCCACAGGCTACAAGACAACTGTGCATTCCAAAGCCTCTCCTGACCGACCCACTCACGGGAAATGTCCCCCAAAGACCTACCGCAGATGTTCACTTTCGTTTCAGATAACACCTTCCTGTCTTGTTCCCCATCCTCTTGATATTGAGGAAACCATAACCTCAGAAACTCTGACCCTTCCTTTTATTTTTTTTTTAATTTTTAATTTATTTATTTATTTTATTTTTAAGACAGAAGAATGGGGATATATAAACCAGAATGTCACAATAACCAATACAGAAAATACCCGATTGTAGAGAAGATAGTAGGGAGTTGACACTGGATGCTGTATTACATAATATTATCTTTGCATTTGTTAAAACAGTAACAGGAAAGGATATACTGAATTATAGAGAGGATAGTGGGGAGTTAACACTGGGATGCTGTTTTACATATTGTTATCTTTGCATTTGTTAACATGAAAACAGTTAAGGAAATAGCATATTACAGAAGAAAAGAAAAAAAATATTAGGGAGTTGACTCTAGATGCTGTATTACATAATGTTATTTTCGCCTTTGTTACTCATTTATAGAAATGATGGCTTGTTCGATTAATCAATTATCTCCACCTCATCTCCTTCGTTCTACCACCCTGTCATTCATCTTCCCATTGGTAATAACTGTACTTTTTGGTTTATTTATTCCCTCGTGCTCTCCCATTGGGAAGAGACTTGGCTGCTTTGAATTATACTGTGTAAAACATGGGTGTTCACAAATTGCTATGGCAGGTGTTGGAGAAGCACCCATCCTCAAAGACTATATTTGGAAAGTTTTCTCAGCCTTCGGGTGTTGGGTCGAGTAGGCGGGCTTGCACAGCAGACCACCAGGCTCTGCCTTGATACAGCGTGTCTGCGTTCAGAGGTTCAGGCGAGCCTCTTTCGCCGAGGGCCGGGCATACCGCCTGGCTCTGCCCCAAGGGACCACCTCTCCCGTGGGCCAGGCATTCCACTTCGCTCCTCCCAGGGGACCGCCCCTCCCGAGTGACCCTTCCTTTTAAAAGTGCAGTTGTATCTGCAGAAACCTTCCCAGGGCTCGCTTCATCTTAGGCATTTGATTCAGAATCTTCGGTTCCCAAAAACTACAAATCTTTCACCCATGGTGGGATCGGCTTCTGTTGTCAGGTCACAGGCCTTTAGCATGCAAGAGATGACCAACAGCCTCGTGTTATCCAGTTATTCCAACACATGCCTCAGAGCCCAGGCAGCCGAGCCAGAAGAAGCAGGGATTGGGTGACTGAAGGGTTGAACCAAGGGAAGAAGGGAGGCCACAGTCAAAAGGGCAGCAGTGGAGGTGAAAAAGACATTTTTTGGGTTGGCATCTAGTGTCATGTCTCAGGGTGGGGGTCAGGTGTCGTGAATAGGTAGGAGATAACAGTGGGCATAAAAGTTCCTCTGTGACCACCTGCAATGTGGACCTTGTTCCCAATAGTTCTCTCTCTATCTGAATCCTTTAGCTGGTGTTCAAGTTGATCTACACCCTTAACTACCTGCGCGGGGTTTGTCGTTATACTCCTGAAACCCAGCCCTGTGGTGGAGCTCCTGCTTCTAGCTCAACTGGCTGATGCTTACCCAACTTGCCAGCTTGCGTCCTGTGTGTCAGTCACCTTGCCCCTCTCCACCCCAGACTCCTGCAGTGCGGTTCCACATGTGGCAACAGAGGGAGCAAGAAGCTGCTGATGCTCGGGCTTGAGCCCCAAACTGTGTGAGCTTAGACAAGTGATTTGTGAACTTCTGCTTTCTTAGCCATAAAATGAGAGCAGTAAGAGTTCCTTTCATCTGAGGGCTGGTATGTGAATTAAATGGGACAATGAACGAAAAGTAGGGTGCCTGCCCCATGGCAAGTACTCGATGAATTTTAGCAGGGGTGATAAGGAGCACAGGGAGGATGGGTTTTGCTAACACTGGCCAGCCACACCCCTGGGACCCAGTCACACTACAGTGGTTCCAAACCACAGGTGATTCTGCTGACTGTGTTAACTGAAGGGTGCTGGGAGGACAGTAGCTCTGGGGAGCAGAGGCAAGGGTGCTGTGACCCACCCTGCAGTGCACAGCGCCGCTCCCCCCCAATAAACAATCACCCGTTCCAAAGCATGAATGTGCAGCTCTACCTGCCTCATCCAGCCCCTGCTAGTGCGCCCCACCTCCCTGGATATGATGGCTGTGGTGGTCCCCAAACCTAGGAACAGGCTCATCCACTGTCTCCTGAGCAACCACCTGTGGTTTCTTTGTCAAATAGACAACAGGCTTCACCACCTTGTCCTGAGTCCATGACAGCAGGGGAAGACAGAATGACCATGACTTTCCTCTGACCAGGAACTGTCGAGAAACTGCTTGCTGCAGGACCATGGCTGAGAGCCACATGAAAGCAGGCCCAGCAGCCAGGCGAGTGTTCCACCCAAACTGGCTCCGCACCAGACTCCGCCAGTGAGTCACCACCACATGCCGCCGCCTCTTGCCATGACCTTTCTTTATCCCTTCATTAGCTGTAAATCTTCAGGAGCAAAACAGCAGAGAACAGACTGGGAAGACCCTGGCAGAGTATCACACCAGGCAAACGCCCAAATCAAAATTTAGAGTTAAAAACCCAGGCCCTGAATGAATGCCAATCACAGCAGACCAAGGCTTCCCTGCGCTGTCCCTGCAAACCAGAGAAGTGGACAAATGGAACCCTGTCTCTTAATATAATTCAAAGCGCGTGGCAACCCTGGAGCATCCTCTTCAGGAGAAAGAACAGATGTGTTTAGCAATACCCAGATGGCCAGGGACAAATGGAAGGACCTGTGTAATGTTTGCCCATAATTCACACTTGCACCAAACCACACTATACCCCTAAAGAAATCTCCCTTGTGTCCCTGACTCCTCTTATGTCAAACAGAATTAATATAAAGTGGCCCAGGCAGTGCTGTGAGAAACAATTAACACATGTTATTAAGTACTGCTCTGGCTCCAAATAAAGCAGAACTGGCTTTCTGGTCTCTGCTGTTTGGGAGCAAACCATCCCACTGGGGGAAAGGTGAGGGAAGGGACAGTTGGCTTCTGTGTGGGAATTGTGCTTTGCCCAGGATCGCAGCGCACCAAGGACATGACAATTTGAAATTTCTATAGGTGAGGTTTTGGAAGGTGCTCTTTTTTTTTTAAGCGTCTGTTTAAAAACTATTTCACACCAGGCATGGTGGCACATGCCTATAATCCCAGCACTTGGGAGGCTGAGGCAGGAGGATCGTTGTAAGCTCGAGACCAGCCTGGGCTACAAAGTGAGCTCTAGGCCAGTCTGAACTACACAGGGAGACCTTGTCTCAAAAAGACAAAAAACACAGCACAACAAAAAATTGGATTTCACTGTGGCATGTTCACATATGCATATAACATACTTCGACTGTCCCCGTTTCCTGTTACCCTCTCTGAACCTCCCCTCTCCTCCCTTTTGATCCCTCTTTCTCCTCTAAATGTCTCCCTTCTGCTTTCATGTCATCTTTTTTTTTTTTACAACCCATGTGTTAGGAAACACATATGACACTTGTCTTTCTGACGTAACATGATTTTGCTCTTCTTTGTGGCTCAGTAATACTTCACTGACTTCATTGTGTAAACACACTGCGTTGTCTCTATCCACTCATCCACGACAAGCAGCTGGGCTGACTCCACAGTCTGTCTCTTGTGAGTGGTGCCACAATAAACCTGAGCGCACGCTGACTTTATTTTTTTTTTTTTATTTTTTTGTGGTACTGGGGATCGAACTCAGGACCCTGCGCTTGCTAGGCAAGCGCTTATTCCACTGAGCTATATCCCCAGCCCCTGCACAATGACTTTAGTTCCTTCAGGAATATGCTGAGGAGAGGTATAGCTAGATCATACAGGACTTCTCTTTTAGTTTCTTGAGAAATCTCCATACTGAGCTCCATAGGGGCTGCACTAGTTTACATTCCCAAAACAGTGTCTAGAGTTCACTTTGTCTCACACGTGAGCCAGCATTTATTACTTTTTGTTATTATATTTTTGCTCATTGTTTTGTTTTGAAAGTACTAGGGGTTGAACCCAGTGCTTTCACACTGAGCTACATACTCAGTCCTTTTGACACAGGGTCTCCTTAAATTGCGAAGACTGGGCTTGAACTCACGATCGTCCTACTCAGTCTCCCAGAGCTAAGATTATTACACCACCAAACCCAAACCCTTTTTGTATTCTTGATTTCTGTGGATGAGGCATTGTAAGGGATTCTTTAAACATATTCTCCTCTTGAGTTTTATCCCTGCTAAAGCTTGAGAACCTTGTAACAATGAGCAAACCCTGACAGCACAATCCCACCAGTTTCCAACAGTTAAAAAAAAAAAGACACTTTCTTTTGTCCTCCTCTTTTCTCAGCTGATGTCACCCCATCTTGTGCAACTGGAGTTTGTTCCTGGACAAGATAGGGCAGATCCCAGGTGACTCATCTGAACTAAGCTTTCCACCCTCACACTTATGTTAATAACACTGACAGCAACCGATTGCCATTTATCCTTCTGTGTTTTGAACTGCTTTCCAACATTCTGAAAGTGAAAAGGGATTGAGTGGTTCCCCTTCAGTGTGGACATTTCCACCCCGAGCAAGCGCCTGTCTCCATCACTCGTTCCTGGGGAATGAATCGTAAATAAACAGACTTGACCCTAAATCAATCAGTCTCTCCTGAAATTTTTTAAAGTGTTTATCAGCTGTTCCAAACATTCATACAGATTGTGCTTCGAATGCTTGTGAGGATTTTGCTTCATTTTACAGATGAGGGAATTGGACCATTAAGAGGCTCTTAAAGGAACAGAACTGCTTCTTCGTGAGACTTTCTGACTCAACCCAAAGTTCCTAACAGCTAAACTACATTGCCTCCTACTGTCTCTAGAAAATTATCATTCTAAGCAGCTACCTATTGGGCATGGTTGTCTAGTATCCATCTCCCCATAATCAGCAAGTGTATACACACAAATCAACCAAGTAAGATTCTTTTATGACCTCTAGACCATTGGTTTCACCTGGTTTCCTTTTGTCATACAACCTCATGAATTTACCAGATAATAACAACAGTTCATATTCGCTAAATACTTGTTACTGTTCCAAAGTGCTTTAAGTATTCTAACTTACTTACTTCTCCCAACCACATTTGAGGTGGGCACTACCATTGTGCCCTTTTTGAAAATGAGAAAAATTCATCCAAAATGGCGGACCAGGTGTCTCCAATCACACAGCTGGTAAGGAACTAAGCTGAGACATGTACCAGATAAGAAGGCTCCAAAACAAGTCTCTTAACTAGTCCACTTTACTGGGTTTTCCAGGATTAACACAGTGAGAACAAGACCAGTGCGAATGGTGAGGGGTTGTCTTAAATATCTTCCTAGTGCTGTAGAAAATATACATTGTTTAGAGCCAGGGTTTCTAAAACACTAGAGGAAAAGGAGACCCATAGAATGCTGAGCACCGTGGAAAATGAAAACTCTCAAATGACGTGGGATGCTGCAGTAAATAAAGCCTTAGAAAGATTTCAAAATCCTCAAAGTGCTTTCAGCAAAGGTCAGAGAGGAGCTTTGTTATGATTATTATAATCTAATTTAAAGCTGAAGCCGAGCTGAGGAAAAAATGAAAATAAACTCTCTACTAAAGCTGTCGGCCCAACTGTGCCCTCCAACCGTTTTAGTCACTAAAACTCTGTATTTAATGGTCACTTTTATAACAAACACTAGGAAAGAAATACAAAGCTCTAAATCAAAGTTTACTTCTTAAAAAATGGAAAGGGATGTGTTGGAGAGTTGGGGAACTCCAAAGAGGGATGGTGCCTCCGTGTCACCCTTCCAGCGGTGACTGGGATACAGCCTAAGCAAGACCTTTGGCTTGAAGCTGTGGTCCAGCGACCTTACTCCTGGCTGAAGGACTCCCAACTGTATGTGCAGAATGCAAGTCCGTGATGTGTATCCATTCAGCCTGGCTCTGAAGCCTCTATAGGCATCTTTCAGAAACATCATCTTTCCCAGTCAATATGCACTTCATGCAGCGTGACTGCCACATGGTATACATGCTGGGTGGCCCAAGTGAAAACTTTCCCTACAATTCATTAGCAAAGCAGAGTATTAATCTGCTAATCCCTAAGGATTAGTTTTTCTCTATGGGTGATATTAAATTCCTCAGCTCAGAAGAACATTCCAAGGATGTTACTATGGCCTGTCACTAATTGCAGAACTAAAAGACCAAATGCTAAGACCATATTTGGCCAGAAGACACCTTCTAATATTTAGGAGGCAGTGTGATCAAACTCAAATCTGGTAACTACAGCCCCGGCAAATGAGCAAACTCCATCTTATATGTAAATCCCAGCCTCAAGGTCCCTCCTCCCTGTCTCTCCTAGGTCAAGTGAGTTGCAGCTTCATCTGAGTTCTGCTACATGTGGTTTATACCCCAGCTGTGGGACTGAATATGTTGTGCTCTAATTAACATTTTCATACATCTGTCTCCTTTACTATCTATATTATAAGGGACAGAGGCCTGGACCTTGTCATCTTAATGTTCTCAGTGCTTAGCAGAAACTCACACATAATAGGCACTCAATGAGTATAGAAGAAAAAAAAATTATATAAAATAGGGGGAAGGGAACCCTTAGGTTCAGTTTAAATAATATTAATTAAACCCATGGTGCTGGGCCAGTGTTTCTGTGGTTCAATTTTTCTGAGTTGACCTAGCTCTTTATTTCTTCAACCATGATCTTTACATCAGAGACTTCATCAGGATCACAAAGCATATAACACATATAAACATATAGGTTGACAATAAATGGATGTTATTTACTGGAATTCCTGGAACAAGAAAATAACCACAAATGTATGCTTCCATTTTCCATTAGGAAATTAGGTAGAATTAACCTAAGACTGTTTCCCTCCTCCCAACTCTACCCTGCAGGAGGCGAAGTCCGGGTGGCAGTCTCCACACCATCCTCAGAACCAAACAGATCATCTGCTCCCTCTCATTATCGCAACTCTGTAGCAACACCATTGGCCCAATCCAATACGCGGGCTTTGTGACTACGCGGGCCAGGTTACAGATGCCAAAATTCCCTTGTTTGGGACAAAGGAAAAGGAAAGCTTGGGGAGAGGCAGGAGCAGAACAAAGCTTTGTAACATTTGCCTCAACACGCCTCTCCCCAATCTCACAGCCTGAATGTATCCCTGAAGCAAAGCCACATTCCAGAGTTCTCTCTATCACTCACCAGTCACCTGTTATTTCCTAGATGATAGAGATTTATTAACATGTGAGACTTCCCACCCACAAGCAGAAGGACTGTCTTTGTCAGTGTGGTGCATAAATCTTTTACGATACAGAATCAGAGGGTGGCGAGCGAGAAAGACATGCAGAAAGGAGTGAGAAAACGGAGACCAACCAGAGAGCCCCAGACAGCCTGCACCACTAGGAGCTGGGGGGGTGGGAATTTAGTCAAAGAGCAGTGAAGGAAAGAAAATGAGAAAGGCGAAGAAGCAAGATTTTATGATGCGCGGCTGGCAAAGAACAATTTCCCCTTTAATGTGCTTTGAGAAACTTGTGTAAAGATTGAAATAACTTTTAGATTATTTTGGGTCTAGACTGGGCTTATTTATAGGGAATTTCATGCAGATTGGGCCATTTGGACTCTCAGCTTGTTTTAGGATTAGATGTACTATTACCTAATACAGTAACACTTCCCAAGGTTAGGAAACTTGTCTCTGGTGAGAACTATTTTACCACACCCTTCTAGTATAATTGATGAGGCACCAATTCAGATTCACAGGGGATAATTAGACTCATTTACAGGGAAGACATAAAACTAGCCTCTATATTTGTACACTGTATAAACTGCTTTAAATATACTTGTTCATTTGTTTAGTAACATGTATATTTTTAAATTTTATTCTTTCTCTTTTTTTTTTGTCTTTTTTGAGCCAGGGTCTTGTCGTGCAGTTCAGGCTGGCCTTGAGCTCGCTTTGTAGCCCAGGCTGGTCTCTAACTTGCAGTGATCCTCCTGCGACAGCCTCCCAAGTGCTAGGATTATAGGCTTGTGCCACCACTCCTGGCTCTGTCTCATTTTAAAAAGACTAAAAAGCAACTGAGAGGAATACAGTACTTAATATCTTAAATAAATGAAAAGTGAAAGCAAATTTTTAAAATGGTAAGCATGTCAAAGGAGGCACGTAGGAGACCAAGAACATATAGCGTAACAAGGCACACACCCAGTGCTGAGGGGCCACACATTTGCTTCTAGGCTTTGAGAAGTTAGTTCAAAGGAAAACCAGTCTGTTGTACATATCACAAAGTCTCTGGGTTGAAAGCACAGGAGAGGATGTGAAACTTCCTGGTGCAAAGATCAAATAAGAGTTTTTCCAATGGAGAGAACATGGCAGACCAAACAACTTCCTGTACAATATCCTAAAATAGTTGCAAATACCTGTTTCAATTTTTATATTGACATTGAATATATGCTGACAATTTAGCAACCAAACCCAAATCTGCATACCAACTTGTTCTACTGGTTAATCCTGATGATCAACTTGCTGCATTAAGAGACTCCTGGGGAGGTGATTGGATTCTGAGGGCCCTGCCCTCATCCATGGGTTAACCTGTTTATGAAATCACAGCTTCCCGGGCTCTAAGGAGGTGGGGCCTGGTTGGAGGAAGTGAGTCTTGGAGGCGTGGCTATATCTGGTCCCTGGTCCCTGGTCCCTTGTCCCTTCTTCCTGGGCTTTTACCCTGTGCTCTGTTTCCTGGCCACCATGAGCTTAACAGCTGTCCTCCACTACGTTTCTGCTTTGGATCCAGCCCCATGGAGCAAAGCCTCTGAAACTGCCAGCCCAAGTAAACCCTCCCTCCTCTCAAGGTGTTTACAACAGGCATTTTGTACCAGCATCAGAAAGCTGTGTAATACCCCTGAGAAGCGGATACCATCCTCCAGTCTGGTCAATGAAGAAGGGAAAACTCAAGAGATCCACAGACCTAAACATGAAATGCACACTCACTCGGGTTTTGTACAGCACCGTCTGGCTCCGAGGTGTAATGCTTCATACTGCCTACACCACCCCACAATGCTAAACCACCCCACAAAATGACACTTTTTATCCAAAGTTACACTCCCTCCAAATTATCACGACACCCATGCATTTCCTTGTGGAAAACAGGTTTTTCTCAGAATGCCATATTATAAGGCTCTGTTGAAAGAGAAAGGCCCTCCTCAGCTTGGGGTGCCCTCCATTCCAGATCTTCGTTCACGTGTGTACCTGCCTAAGCGTAACCGGAGTAGGTGGTACCCTGAGGACCCGCACGCAGAAGAGGCTGCCCCTACAGGTGGCAACTAAGATCCTGTTAGGAGGCCACAGAAACCCTCTCCCATGTCCTCCAGGACTAGCAGGTGACAGCATCTCTGAAAACGTCTGGGGGACAGGAACGCTCATGGGAAGAACAGGCCGGGTCACATTTAGCGGCAGGCCCAGAAAGCAGGGATGTGTTCCCTGCACTCGAGCAGGGAGTAAGATGGAGAGGTCATGCGCAGGGACAGCTGGACAGTCCTCAAGTCAGAGCAACACAAGCCCTCTCCAAAAGAACACTTTCAGCCCCAGTCCAGACCTCTGAATGAGAACCTCAGCATGGGCTGATCCTAGATGATCCTGACTGGTAGAAGACTGGACAACCTCTGAGTTACTACTTGAAGTCAAGATCAGTTTTTTGGTTTTTGGGTTTTGGGGGTCTTTTTGGTTTTTTCAAACAGGGTCTTGCTATGCAACTCAGGCTGGCCTTAAGCTCACTTTATAGCCCAGGCTGGTCTCAAACTCACAACAATCCTCCTGCCTCAGCCTCCCAAGTGCTGGGATTACAGGTGTGCACCACCACGCCCAACCTAAAATCAGTTTTTAAAACTCAGAAATATTTATTCAGAACCTCTTATAGGCAGACTTTAGGCCATTTATGAGAAAGAGGGATCAGCACAAAGACAAGACTCTGTCCTTGAGCTTACAGTTCAGTGGAGGAGACAGAAATTAGACACAGAAACACAGGAACTTATTTACACTTTTGCTTACCTAGCAGCAAGTCTGTCTGCCCACAGCTGAATACCCTAAACTTCCTAGGGCCCAGGAAACGCAGCTCTATGAGGTGTGAGGAGCTGCATTAGAAAAGAAACAAACAAACAAACAAAAAATGTATAACCTGGAAGGAGGAAAGCACCCTCTTGTGGCCCTCTGGGTGTTGGCACCTGGAAAAAACCCGGTACTAGGCTGCTGCAGCTCCAGCCAGGGGGCCTGAGGCAGCCAGAGTAGCTAGATGAGATAACAGGCCCTGGATGCGCTCTCTCTTTCCCTCCCTCCCTCCCTCCCTCTCTGTCTCTCTGAAAACATTTTCCCTCGTCCCCTCTGCTAAGTGGTCTTCTGTTTGAATCCCTGGATGCTCTGCTGTGGAACCAAGTGACGTGCTCTACAGTGGAGCCATTGCTCTGAGTTCAGCTCTGCTCTCCCTGAAGCTCTAACATGCAGCAGAGGCTGCCATAGGGAGGCACCCCGTAAACATGTGGTAACTCAAGAAATTGCACAACCCATTCAGCCTGGCGCTGCTTGTTTTATGGGATCTTGGGAAGGCTGGACAAATAATGCGGGCTGGTAAAGTCCCTGAATTCTCTGAAAATAAATGACTTCTTAAAATATTTAAATATAATCTATGTCCTTCCTAAGAGTTTCTATGGAAAGAATAATATTCATAAGGGGTATACTTTGTGCTTGGAGCTAAGCCTGGTATAGCTTAATTTGCAGTAGAGTAACATGTAAATTTATGATAATAAATTATATTATTTAAATGAAATTATAAAAATAAGAGTAGCTCGCTCATGTTCAACTTTCATGAATGCTGACACCTCTCGAAAAACATGGTGGTCTGATTTGTATTCAGGCCTAAAAACCAATGTGACCCACCGGAGCTCAGGGGCTGCTGGTTTGAAGTCTGTACGTGGGAAGCCCAGTCAAACTGCTGTGCGTTAGGTTAACATTTCCTACACGGATTCGCTCAAGAAGACATGCAGAGGCCCACTCGGTGCAGGGCTCTGGGTTATGAGGTGGTGCTGACAAAATCTCTCAACGCCGTTTCTCAGAGGCTGCCAGGAAAAGAAGGCTGTGGTAAGGGGAAGCAGAGAGGGAGTGTATTCAAGTGTGTGATGGGGGCTTGCGGGAGAGGGAAAGGGATAGGGAGAAGGATTCCAAGACCACTTGCAACAGTGCTTAATCCACAGAATCCAAAATGTAAACAAGCCAGTCAGTGGCCTCTAAAGGAGGGAACTGATTTTGAGACATGTTGATTCTGCTTCTAACTCTGAAACTTGTGAAACACTCTACTGAATTGTGAAATAGCAGAGGCTGGGAAGTGCCTCTGGCCAACCATTTAATCTGTCTGAGTAGAAAGACCACAGGGCACAGGCAGAAAGATGGTTGGGCATGCAGCTCTCACCCCTGCAGCAGTCACTTCCCCTCTGATCTCCACTCTGGGCTGGGGGCTCCTCAGTCCAGGGCACCTGGTTGAGCTCCTGGTGTCAGATGTAACACCTGTGACACTAACCACGGAGACTGCCTGATCTCCTCCAGAGGAGCAACCTCAAGCCCTTATCATTTATAATCTGGGATTGTCTCTTTGAGGTGTGCTGCCTGCACTTGTATCTTGGGAAATGCAACCTTGGTGCAGAGTGTGGTGGTGCACATCTGTAATCCCACTTGTGAGGATGAGGCAGGAGGATTGCTTCAAGTTCAAGACCAGCCTGGATTACTTAGACAGACTCTTGAAACACAAAAAGTAAAAAGAAAACAAAACAAATCAATACAACCTTGCAAACCTTTGTAATATTGATATCAACCAAAATAAAAATAAGACACTTACTGAGAGGTATCCCACGCCAGGCATTGTGTTATGTCTTTACATATCATTTTGTAAGTTTTGGGTAGTTTAAAATCTTCTTCAAAGCTAACAAGTGGTCAAATCAGAGTTAAACTCAGATAGTTTAACTTTAGGGTTCCTGTTTAATCTCTCTAATAAGATCACACATTATTTTTCTCATATAGCTCTTTTGAGAGCTTTAGTCTTTTTTGGGGAGGGGTTTGAGACAGGGTCTCACTTTGTAATGCAGGCTGGCCTTGAACTCACTATGTAACCCAGGCTGGCCTCAAACTCCCAGCAATCTTCCTGCTTCAGCCTCCCAAGTGCTGGGATTACAGGCATGCACTGCCACACCTGGTTAGGTTTTAGTTTTAAGGATCAACTGTTTTTATCTAATAACAGATGGGAAATTTTTCAAATATGTTGCTTCAAGTTATTAAGTAGGTGCTATGTGGAAAACTATTTTATTCCTAACATAATTCCATGAAATGGAAGAGTGAGCCACGCGTCCTGGCACATGCTTGTAATCCCAGCACTTGGGAGCCTGATGCAGGAGGATCATTGCGAGTTTGAGACCAGCCTGGGCTACAAAGTGAGCTCAAGTCCAGCCTGAACTGCATAGCGAGACCCTGTCTCAAAAAAGACAAAAGAGAGAGAGAGAGAGAGAGAGAGAGAGAGAGAGAGATGGAAGAGTGGCACACACCTGTAATTCTGGCTCCTTGAAAGGCTGAGGGAGGAGGATGGCAAGTCTGAGGCCTGCCCATGCGACTTAGTAAGATCCTGAATCAAAACAAAATTGGAAAGGGGATAGGATGGAGTTTATCAGTAAAGAATTTGCCTAATGTGGTCATGAGCCTCAAAACTGCAAAAGAATGAAAGAAAAAGAAAGAAAGAGAGAGAGGGGGAGGAAGGGGAAGGAAGGAAGGAAGGAAGGAAGGAAGGAAGGAAGGAAGGAAGGGAGAAAGGGGAGTGATTTCTATTGCAAAGCACTTTTGAAACCAGAGCTCAGATGGTAAATGGGACAGGAAAGCACATGAAAACCCAGGCACCCAGCATCCCTGCAGGCTGCACCAGCCTGCAGTTGCCCTCAGAGAGCTCCGTGAAGTCACAGGGGATCATCCACTCTGTGTAAGGTGACACGTCCTGATGAAACTTTTAAAAGGAAGGAAAGGAAAACGTAGCCTCTGTACAGCCTACTTGAAGGCTGCAACCCGTGCGAGAGACTGACGTTTTCTCTTACTGGGTTCAAGTGTCCCATGCACCTACTTAGGAATCTTCAAGTTTGGAAGAGAATTCCTATCTGTGAATTCCTAGTAGCTGGCTTTATTAACACCTCAGAATGTTCAGTTGCTTCTAACCTAACTATTCATGCTATTTTCAAACAGATTGTGTCACCACCAACTCAGTCCAGACTAAATTAAAACAATCCTTGGAAAATTCCAGTGTCATGCTCATCAAAGAAGGCAATGACCTTCAGAAGGCTCACCGAAATGCGTGCTCGCCCTACCAGCATTCTCTGCTCCTCACGTGTCCTTCCTCATGAACATTCCCAACTCAGACTATTGGCTCAAATATTCTACTTATGCCCCACCTGCCTAGCAAATGACTTTCCCTAGCAGGACGTGCCATAACTTGCAGAAGGAGCTCTATCTAATTAGAAATACCACACTGACTGGTTATGAATACATTGTGCCAGGTGTTCACATGTCTTTAATACCAGCCATGCTTGATTATTTATAACACAAGGTCAGAGCCCTGGAATGCCTGGCTGATAGGCTTCTTCTTCAGTCACTACATTGTGTTTTAATTCTTACGGCAGCAACTACAAGGCTTCAGCTCAAATTGCCAAACGGAAGAGGAATGAGTCTGAAATGTACTGAAACCTACTAAAGGCCAGGCGCTGTGCTGGGAGTGTTATTTATGTTACCTCTTTAATTCCCACCACAAACATACGAGGGAGGTATTACTGTCTCCATCACATAGATAAGGAAATGCAACCTCTGAAGTATTAAATATCTTGCCCAGGTGAGTGGTAAAGCGAAGATGGGAACCGGGGCTGCGTGAATCCGAATCTCATGTCTGTTTTCACCGCCACATCAAAATTTCCCACCACACTGTCCAGGCCAGGACCAGGCAGTAGAGGTGTGTGCTACTCTCCCCAGCTCTCCCACTTCATAGGATTATTTTAGCAATAAAATAATTTTCCGGATAGTGCCTGCTTAATACTTTCCATTAATAAGCCAGGCATGGTGATGCATGCTTGTAATCCCAGCACTAGGGAGGCTGAGGCAGGAGGATGGTTGGGAGTTCAAGGTCAGCCTGGACTACAAAATGAACCCTGTCTTGAACAAAAAAAAAAAATTACCATTAACATATTTGAAATATTTCACATCTATCATTAGATAAAAGCAGTGGATCCTTAAGATTAAAGCCCTTAAAATAGCTATATGAGAAAAATACAGGGGATTTCATCAGAGAGATTAACACGAGAATACGAGTTTAAGATGTAGTGGTTTCCGCTGGTAGGTTTTCGGCATGTGTAGCCTACTGCATTCATTTCTTTTCTTTTTTTGGTACTAGGAGTTGAACTCACAACCTTGCGCTTGCCAGGCAGAGGCACTTGCACCACTGAGCTATATCCCCGGCCTCACCAATTTCTTTCTTTGTTTTTTTTCATTCATTTCTAATTGTGTGACTTTATCAAGTGCTTTAATCTGTCTAAGCCTAAGTTTCTCCATCTGTAAAAGACAGAGACAATTATAATGCTATCTCATAATTTTAAAATATTTGACAATTATGACTATGGCCATTTTCTTTCCCAGTAAGCCTCCTCACCTGTGAAATAAAATAACCATGGCTAATATTTATTGAATTCTTATTATAGGCCAGGAAACACGCAAGGATTTTACATGAATTATCTCACTTAATTTCACAATACTCCAATGAAGTAACAATAGCCAACACCTACATGAACACTACATACCAATATCTTTAAAGACTGGCTAGGCATGGTGGCATAGGCCTAGGATCCTAGCACTCAGGAGACTAAGAGGCAGGAGGGTCACTGTGAGTTCGAGGCCAGCCAGGGTTATAGTGAGCCAGCATGAATTGCATTGCATGACCTTGTATCAAACAAAAAGACAAAACAACAAAGAAGACACTCTTTTGTTGTTCACTATGAGCAACTTGTGAATAGCTGGGGTGGCTAATATGATGTCCCAGATTTTTAAATAATTGAATGGAATTTCAGCGAGGATAAGTTACTCACCCATGGTCACACAGGTAGGAAAACGCGGACCCATGTAAGAATTCAGGCCAGCCAGACCTAGCATGTCCCAGTCGCAGCCTGCACTCTTGTGCTCCTGGACTTGGGTCAGGCCGTGGAAAAAGTGCCTGACGGGAGAACCTGTGCTTAAGGAGAGAAATGAGGGCGTGGGGCTGTGGCCTGTGCTCTCAGGGGACCCCTTCCTTGGGAAGAGGATGCGTGACTGTCCCAAGTTCTGAAGACTCGAGTTCCTGAGGAGACAGGTTGAAGGAAAGCACCTCAGGAGGGCCCTCAGTGAGTGCAGACAGGTAGGGAGAGGCGTGTTTGGAAAAGGACGAAGGCTGGATGGCTAAAGATGGTTTCATGTGGGAAAGTAGAGACACAAGTAGAGATGAGAGATGGCAGAGACCTTGACAGTGGTCTAAAGACCTGGGGCAGCGCTGTGAGGCAGCAACAGGAAGCCTCAGATCCTGGCCAGGGAGAGCAAGGCCCAGTGTGCACTGCGAGACGCCACTGGTGTCAGGAATTGAGAGACAGGAGGCGCACTGCTGAAGAGAAGGCCGTGGGAGAGAAGTTTCCTCTGCAGAGAAGCCGTGTGACCGGATCCTCAAGGCTTACTTTAAGACGGGGGCAGGAAGTGTTTCCAGGACAGATTCACAACAGAAGGATGTGAGCCCTGTCAAACACCCGCAAATCTCACACCTGGCCCTGAGAATGACTGGCCGAGGCTGCCAGCATGTTTGTTACATAAATGAATGAGTCATCTCACTTCCAGCCCAGGCCCTTCATTTCACACATGAGCAGACAGAGCCTCAAGTTTATGTGAGTTAACCAAGATGATGTATGTCTGAGCAGCAGAATCTCAACCAAACTCAAAATCTTGACAACTGTTCCACTTTTTTCTGCTGTAATTTGTTCTCATGTGGAGAAATCTCAGGGACGGCAATATCAGTAACAGGTGACATGGGTGACAGAAACTGGAATGTGGGGAAAGATTGCTGGGGCTGTTGGACGCCATTAATATGGCTTTAGACGTATAAACACTGATATGGTGGCAGAATTTCTAATTAGAAATGTCCCATAAGCAGTTTCAATTTGAGACTGGAGTAAGAATGAGAATTTGTGACAAGACATAGATATATTTGAGAAGCATAAGCAGAATTATTAGCCGAAGGCATGAGGAACATATTTCTGTGATATCGTGAATAAGACAGTTTTGATTCTCATTCTTTCATTAAATATGTTTTAGACTACAGAAGAATTGTTGGACAAACAGTGCACTTAGCTGCCATCAGAATGTAGTATTGTTGGAATCACTTTATTTGCTTGCATCAAAATCTTCAATCTGCTCGCATACACAAGGCTGGAGGCCACTGTGCAGCGCAGCAGCAGACTTTTCATAATAACGAATTACTGCAGGTAAGATTGAGATCCCCTCTTAACATCACCAAAAGAGATCAAAGTCTTTCACTAAATGAAGTCTGCATTTGTAGATAGTGTGACATTTTTACAGATGTATTTCTAGGGTGGGACGCTACCCCTTATGTGAGTCTTTTGGATAAGGCCACCATTCAACACATTACAAAACACCAACAGATTTAAATCGTTTGATCATTGAACCAGATTATCTATGCCCTTTATTTCAGTGTACCTTTCCCTTTTCCACAAAGCAGTGCAAAACATTCAGTGTTCAGTAAGTCTGGTTAGGGTTAATGTGTGAATCATCTCGATCTCAGGCTAAGAAAATGGTGCTATTTTCAGTGATATTAATTTGGCAACATCTAGCTTCATCGGTAAAGGGCTTGATCTACTGATATGGTTTATCTCTTTGCTTTTAGGAAGTCTAAAAGAAAAAGTAGCATCATACAGGCCAAATGTCTAAGACTTCTTATGCTTCATTTATGGCTTGGGTTTAGGCTATAAATCTCATGAAAGTTTTAAGTTCTTTGATTTGTTTGCCCTTGGAAACAACAGTTGACAAGTCCTAACAAAAGTTACCAAAGATTGCAACAGGATTCATAAGACAGATCTGGAGCCCCTACAGTGCTTTTCAGGGGACACAGTAATTTATTATTATACTCTTTAAAATAAAAAAACATACATAACTTATTATTATGAAAGACATTGAACCCCTTTGATGATATTAAAAATGATCTGAGGCAGGCATGGTGGCATATTCATGGAATCCCAGAATTTAGGAGGCTGAGGCAGGAGTATCACAGAGTTCAAAGCCAGCCAGAGCTACATAATAAGACCCTGTCTCATAGAAAAAGAAGTCAATCTTAACTTTAAAAAGTCTACTGTAACCAGGTGTGGCGGTACATGCCTATAATCCCAGCACTCAGGAGGCTGAGGAACGATGATCAGTGTGAGTTCAAGGTCATTCTGAACTACATACTGAGACCCTAAATAAATAAATAAATAAATAAATAAATAAAAGTCTGCTCCTTACCTTCTAACAAGTCAGAATTATTTTCTGAGGCTAAACAAGTTTTTAGTGCAACACCAACAGGTAGAGATTATCTATGTATTGACATTTTTTTCCCTGGAAAAGTAGAAGTTCAGAGGTCATATCTCATAAGCCAGTGCAGGAATCACAAACAACATGAATCTGTTCCTTCCACAACTGCTTCGCTGTTAACGGAGAAAGCACTGTTACAGCAGGTAAGCTTTGTTACGTGAGCAGGGTTGTCTTCAATCCGTCCTTTCTCCAGAGTAAACCTGAGTTATTACAGAGGTGGCCCAAATGATCTCCTGCATGCAGATTCTGAGAGCTGCAGCCTCAGAGTCACCACTTTCCTCTCGATTCAGTCTCACCGTCAGTTTGGCCGTAAACAAACCCTGGTGAGGTACCCATCCAACACCTAAGCCTCAGGTCCTTGCCCTTCCAGATTCCAATGACCACCATTTCACTCTCCCCACTCAATTCTGTGGCCAAACCCTAGAGTCTATCTTCATTCCAGACCTGCTGCCCCAAACCTGTTCCCTCTGAGGGATGATCCACCATTCCCACACGATGGCTATCGAAGAGTGAATTTTTTCAACTTCTTATACACAATTCTACTTCACAACATACAAACTAACCCTTGTCATAGCTCAGATCAGAGGGACCCTCCTTTATCTATCTCTACCTACACTAGATTATCTGCCTTCTTCCATTTCTAGTAACGTTCCCTCTCCCTTTCCTTCTCCTCTTCCATGCTCTCCCACTTAGGACTCCCCAAGGACCACTCAGATCGCTTTCAACTTCGCCATTGCTCTCCACCTCTCACTTCCCCCAGCCCAGACTCCTAGAAGTGACGTCACCTTGGGTTTTCCAGCTTCCTCACCTCTAATCTACTCTCAGACTTGACGTCCACTCTCAGGGCCTCAGTGAAACTCCTGTGACGAGGCCATTCAGTTATAACAAAAGTCTGTCGTGCTGCCTGACCTCTCAGTCGCTTTCCACACGTTCACATGTCCTTGTCAGACTCCCCTGCCCGTGTTCCTGGGTCCTATGACTGAGTCCTTCACAGCTCCTGGGTGAAATCCTACGGTGTTAAGAAGCAGGGTGTTTGGGAGATGACTAGGTTATGAGCGTGGAGCCTTCGTAAATGGCATTAGTGTTTTTACAATAGAAGACCAATGTTGAGTATGTGCCTGTAACCTCAGCGCTCTGAGAGGCTGAAGCTAGATTCCAGCCTGTACAATTTAGTGACTTAGCAGGACCCTGCCTCAAAAGAAAAAAGAGAAAAAGGACTGGACTGGGGATGTAGCTCAGTGCGAAGGTCTGGGTTCAATCACTGGTACCACAAAGAAGAAAGAGGAGGAGATAGAGGAGGAGGAGGACACAAGAGAGCTGTTTCCGCTCCCCTCTCCTCCCCACCTTGTGAGGAATGACGAGGAGACAGCTGCCAGCAAGCCAGGAAGAGGCCCTTGCCTGGCACCAGAAAGGGTAGCACTTCGATCCCAGATTGCTTAGTCTTTTGACCTGTGAGAGAAAAATCATGTTCTGTAAGCTACCAGGCTACAAAGTTTTTGTTACAGTAGCCAAACTAAGACACTGGGACACCACTGGCACCTGGGTCTCCTAAAACTTCCTGAACCATTTGGCCCCGTTGGACATATTTCTATGGTCCTGCCATCTTGCTCATACACTAACGATTCCAGAATGATTTTCAGGCCCATCCTGTGCCTGACGTCACTCCCACTTGCCCCCTGGGACTGATCATCTTCATAGTCTGTGTGCAATTCAAATTTGCCAATAAACCAAGCCTTATTTCTCTCACAAAACCAGCTTTTCTATTTCAGAGAGTCGTTCACTCCATGACCTCCTTTCCATAGATTTTTTTCCTCCAAATACTGCTCATGCCAACTCCCGTTGTTGGTACCTTAGTTCAGGTCCTTGCAATTAATTCTTCCCTAGACCACAGCCTCCCTGCTGTTCTCTTCCCTGAGGCAATGAGAGGAAGCTTCCAAAATGTAAACCATTCTGATGCTTAAACCATTCATTGGTTTCCCACTACCTGTGAATCACTTAGCACAACCTGTGCTGTCCTCTAACTTCAGCCCACCTTTCTAACCTAATTTCTTGTGGCTCTCTGCTTAAACCCCTCTTGTTAGGCCACGCGGCTCAGAGCCCCTTCACAGAATGCCATGTATCCCGCTCCTTTGAACTAGCTGTCCTCTGTCCAAATAACTTGTCCCTCCCCATGCTCTTGCTTCTTTGCAAACCCATCATGCCTGAGTCAGTGTGAGCACCGCCTCCTCCCATTTGAGAATGTTTACTTTGACACAGTCTTTGTCCCCAAACCCAGCTCCTCTAGGCCGTCAGGCACTCCTTCCCTGCATTTTCTAGTACTCTGACTGTGCACCAGCCATGCTGCCCAGCATGCTGCTTTGTAACTGCTCTGTGTGCATCTCCTCTGCTAGTCAGTGCGTACGCACCTCAGAGTAAGCGCTTTCATTGTCCACACGACACCAGTAGTGCACCTGGTGGAAATGCAATTAACACCTGATCGTTGGGGGAGTCTAACTAGAGTTAGCCTGTCAGGTCATGCCAAGAACAAACCACACCCACACAGACTCATTCTACAGAATCCCACCGAGGAGGGCTGGGGATGAGCCTAGCGCCTGTGGAGAGAGAGATGGAACGGACATGCAGACAGCCACAGACATGCTGCAGAGTGAAGGGAGACGAAGCTGCGTAGACTGGCTGGGACCAGACTGCGGAGGGTCTCTCAGAGGCCCTGAATCATGCAGGAAATTTCCTTTTGCTGCTCCAGCAGCTTAAAATAAAGTCAGGGAAGAGCAATTATTTTATAGCTAGGGGAGTTGGAAACCATTTTCAGTGGGCGGAAACCAAGGAGCCCACAGGTGCGTTCCTTTCAGAGGGCTCTGTGAGAGGGTCCAGCACAGGACTTCGCCAACTGCGGAGGCCGTCCTCGTTATCACCTGGTGACTCTCTTCCACCTTTCAAATCGGCAGTGGCCAGCCACGCCTTCCATACGTCATTACACCGCGACAGGTTCTTCTGCCTCTCTCTCTCACTTTTTAAAACATTTTAATTTTTATCAATAGGTGTTTGCAGCACATAATGATTACACTTACTGTGGGGAGTTGGTGACTGTATCTGACATACCCTAACCGTCTTCACGTCCTCTTCCCTTTCCCTCTCCCGCCTTCCCTCCAGCTCTAGGTCCTCTTCCCCATTTCCTTCCTCCGTCTTCTATTTTCTTTACTCTTTCCCTAGCTTCGATTGCACTCCTTAATTTATTTTGTATTTTTTTGGTTTCTCCCCTAAGAGAAACAACATAACATTCAAGCTTGTGTGTGGATTTATTTCACTTAACATTATGATCTCAAGCGGCATCCACTCAGACTTACCCTTCTTTATAACAAAGTAGTACTGCACTGTGTAGAAATACATTTTCTTTATTCATTCATTTATTGATGGTCATATAGGCCACTTCAAAGATTGAGTTAAAATGTGCTGTGCTGCTAGAAACATGAGATCCTGTTATATGATGTTTTTTAACTCTTTCAGAAAGATACCTAGATGGGGAATAGCTGAGTCAAATGGAATTTTTATGTTTAGCTTTTTGAGGTGCCTCCATACTGCTTTCCATAGTGGTTGTACACTTTACATTTCTACCACAATGGAGAGGGATTCCTTTCTCCCTACAGCCTCTCTAGCATTTGTTATTATTTGATTCTGTGGTGATAGCTATGCTTTCTGGAGTGAGTGAATCTATGTTGTTTTAATTTGCATTTCTCTAATGAACACAGAAGCAATTACAAAACAGCATGTCATATGTCTCACCGGCAATGGTGAACATCTTTTCAGGTACTTATTGGCTATTTGGACTTCTTCTGGGAAGTGTCTATTTGCCTCAGTTGCCCGTTTTTGTCTTTTTTTTTTTTAATTTTAAAGACAAAAGAATAGAGACATATGAACCAGAAAAGCCATAAACAATACAGAAAATACAAAGTTATACAGAATATAGTAGGGAATTAGAACTGGATGTTGTATTACATAGTTATCTTCACATTAGTTAACACAAAAACATTAAAGGAAATACCAAATTATAGATAAGATAGTAGGGAATTTGCACTGGATGCTG